>JAHWFP010187022.1:6025-27619 GCA_023313725.1 Lithobius niger | reverse complement strand
ATGGCTCACGTCAACCTATTCTCAAACTTTCAATGAATGAGAAGTCCGGCTTGCTCGACTGAAGCCCAGACGTCGGATGCAAGTTCCCAGTGGGCCATTTTTGGTAAGCAGATCTACCATTATGGCCATCAAGTGGCAGTAATGTCGTTATCCTTCAAATCTTGATCCCAGGTCCACGAGGACGTATACCAAATTGTCACTCAATAATTAAGGAGGCATGCGGCTTGTTTGTTGCGTTGATAGGAATTTCTTTTGTGAATTCCTTTGTTGCTGCAAGTCAGCGCTAGATGAAATTCAACGGTGCTAGATGCCGCAAGACTTTTATTCGGTGCCAACCTGCCTTTAATGTGTCATCGTAGTTTTTGGTACGGCATGGTGGCTCGGGTTAGCGAAAAAGGTGGTAACTAAAAAACTCTCGTACGCCACTGAACATAACGCAGCAGGAATGTTTTAAAAGTCGACCGCTTGCGAGTTGCTTGGAAGTGGGGAAAGCTTTAACGTTTTTTTTAATTCAAGCTGCCATCCACCGAGAAACCTTTCTGTAAGGTTTTATTTAAAGTCAGCCTCTTGGCAGTCGCAGGTGAGCCAACTAGAGGCCAAACCTGACTGGCTGCTCTCGGCTGCATTATGACGCTGGATGGTGTAAGAAAGACGTCAACATTTTCGTTAAACGTAACACTGCCCCCACGATTGCAGCAATTTTGACTTGGCACGTAGCAACGTGTCGCTTCGGATTAAAATTCTTCTGTCTGCTTTGGGCTAAAGCCCTGGCCAAAGAAAATGTGCTGTGAAGCGACGCGTTACTACGTGCCTGCAAGTTCAAAATTGCTGTACTCAAGTAGGGCGTGCGGCGTTTATTGACCGATTTTGCTTCACTATCTTGCATCCATGAGCAACCAGTCTGGTTAGGGAGTTAAGGACCTACGCAGACTGGCTGCACGTCGACGCAGGTTGGTGTACCAAAAACGTCAAAATCGGTCCATAAACCGCAACATCAACCATACAATAGAAGGAATTTTGACCTTGTAGGTGCATAGTAACGCATCGCTTCGCGCCGAAATTCTCGTTTGCCTGGTTAGGGCTTAGACCACGATCAGACTGGTTGCTCGTGGCTGCGCTGCTACACAAAATGGCGTACCAAAGACGTCAAAATCGTTCAACAAACGCCAATTAAACCAATATTGGTGGAACGATAGTATATAGTTAGGTTGGTAACTCCCAAGCTCATTACGTGACGTAACAGGAGGCACGCACACTGGATCATTTCCGGTTTGGCTTGTGCCCATCGGCATAAGCTGTTGAACTGTATTGTGACGCCAGCGGAGGCAGCACAATCAACAGCCAATGGGAAAGCAATATGCAAAAAGCTCGGAATAGACAAACACCCTCACCCCCCGACATAAACTATTTGAGTGCTGCAATATTGACCTTGTAGGCACATATTAACGCGTCGTTTCGCACGATTTTTTTTCCGACTGACTAGGACTTTTAAACAAGGAAAGAGGGTGCCGAGGAAAATATCAGCATGATAAGTGCGAGAGTTGCCAGCAGTGCAATTGATTAGTCTTTACCGTAATCATCTTGAACTACTAATAACGCGATAAAACAGGGAAAAGAGCAAATAACTGATTTTGTCGTTGTTGGCCATGATGCAAATCTTCTGTACTTGTATATGTTTGCTGGGGCCGATGGCCAATCTTGAGTCTTAGCTGCTTAATATTTCATAGGTGGGCATGTAATCTTGTAGGTTAATTTTCGTTTCCTGCTTCTAGAACCTTCTAGAAATTTATATTTCCCATAATGCCTCGTTATTTCGCGGTTGTCAAATGGCATAAAAGAAACGGACCAAGTATGCAAAATAATTTAGCCTTCGAACCCATGGTCCTCTTCGACCTCTGCTAGGTTCCCTTGATTAGGGGTAATTTTTGCTAATAGGCCTTTACTAGGCACGAACCTTGTTAGGCCCTGTAAGCCTACTTTGCTCTAGGCATAAAGTAAACCTAAAGTTCAGAACGTAAAGTCCCAAACTCTTTAGAGCTCTTTTTTTAGAGCTCTTCCCACTTTGCTGTTTTTTTTTTGTCAGGCAATATTTGTAGGGGTACCCACCTCACTCCCCCCTTCTTGAGTAGCTCCGTAGTCCCCCCCCCCCCCAAAAAAAAATAAATCCTAGGCAAAAATTTTGGGATTGACGGTATTGCGGTTAAACTGCAATATTTTTTATTGAATAATAACTGAACGATCGACCTGTTTACAGAGGTGCGATCACTATGTTTGGGTCTGGGTGACTTTTATTTTGTAAATTCAAGCGTTGGGGAATTTCTTTTAGGTCGTTTCATCATTTGATTTAATTTAATTTAATTTTTACATTTCATTCAATCATTTAAATAAAATACAATGAAATAAAATGATGAAACGACCAAAAACAAATCCCCATTCCCAGTCCCCCCTCCCGGATTGGAGTTGAGGATTTGCTCCTTACAGTAGCCCCCTGTGGGCGCCCCTGCATGTTTGTGCTTAGTAATCTTCAAATAACGTCATTTTTTAATCTCGGTATGAAAATGGAAAAAGCAGAGGAAGCACAGACCATACGGCTGACCTTAAAAAAAAAATCTCTAACGCTACCATCGCTGTTACTACTCTCCAGATCCAACGGTCCCTGGCTTTGAGAACTGGAAGTATGGCTATCGATGCCCACGCCCAGTGAGGTAGTGCTAACCTTCGTTTTCACTTTCGGTTTTCGAAAACGAACGTTAGCTATGACGCTATGTAGTAACAGAGCTGACAATCTACCCACAAAGGCAGAACTGTACATTGACAAAAATGCAGTCGAAAGTACGTTCGTCCCTCATTTTTATTTTATAAGGATGGTAAATTAATATTTTTATCCACAATGAGTTCGTCTAGACTTGGAGTTGATTTAGAGGCGCAAATCGGCACCGCCATCTAGTGTCAAAATTCGGAAGTTTGACGCATTCGTTTCAAAGGCAACTGAGACACGGATCATCGTTAGCTCAGCAAGCTTTGCTTTCTTTCGTGAAATGTGAATTACTGCTACGAAAATAAACAAAGTTCAGGCAAAAATTTAAAAATCTAGAAGAAAATTAAAAAATTCAGACATAAATATTACCAAAAACAGTTTGAGGTATAAAGCAGTACACAACAGTATGCACTGCAGTATAGTACAAAAACGGTATTTTAAAAAACTTTTTAATTTTATTTAAGTAATCGGATAGCACGAAGTACAACTGCACCTCTTTGTGCTAGGAACCGGTTAGTCTGGCAGGTGGCAGAGTCTGGTAATCTGTACGGTGCCCAGTTCGGCATCTGAAAGTACCAGGGACCACAGGATGCGGTTTTATATCTGAAATTGTGCATTCGGGAAACATGAGTTAGGGAGTGCTTCACGGTTGCCGTCCGTATTCCTCGAAATCAAGGCAGCCTATGATATGGTCAATGCGCCATGAGTCGGCTTTTCTCTTGACTTCCTTGGGGTAAGTAGGAACTTGAAGGGGGCTGTCATGGCCTTGCTGGACAGGCGAGGGTTTGCAACCAAGGTGGGGGGATTTCTGATCTGGTGTCCTATCCATTGACAGACGGTACCTTCCTAAACGACTAAACAGAGCGAATCAAACGCACCACTGTTGGTGACAGTTGGCTCATTCCCTCCTAATATCCGTGTTGATGTGGCTTGATTGACGTCAACATCGTCAGCGATGAATCTGTTTCGTCAAAACTGTTAGCTCGCGCATGCTCAAACCTCCACCCCAGCAAACCACCTCCCTGATATGGTTCGCAATTTGGCATTGCTCTCGCCTGGTCACATTTATTAGCCAATACTGGTCAAATCCATTAGCCAGGTCTGGTCGCGGTGAAGGTATGACGTATCGAATACTCTGCTGAGCTTGTTGAGCTGTGTTGTAGTTTAGGAAGGTCCTGAACGGCTGACGCAACATCACTGCGCACGCGCAACCTCAAGTTTGGAGCCAAACTGTCTGTAACAGTGGTGCGTTCTGTTAGGTCTGCTCGGTGCTTTAGGAAGGTTCTGAGGGGTTTACCACAGAGCAGCTGTTCAAGGTTTTTTGCGTTGGTTATCAACACTGTCCTTGTTGAGCTTAGCTTCTTCGTCAATGTGGTCGCTTACACTGATGATTTGGGTTACGGGGGAGAATCTGCCGGCAATTCTTACAGCACTCAAGGCGACTCGCAGTCTTTGGCTGCCAGAGGCCTCCAGTTGTCCAGCGCGAAGACGTAGCTCATTGTTTTCAGGCGGGTGCGTGTCTTGGATGCTGTACTAAGAGTTGACGGTACTCTGGGTCAGGTCCATACCCAACATTTGGTACCTTCGGTGGCCGCAGTAAAAGGGAACATTTCAGCAGCTTAACGTCTTGAAGTTGCTTCTTAGTAATAAGTCCTTGGCTAGGCGAGGGACTGTTGTGACTTTTTACCAGGTCTACTTGCGGTCGTGTGCTGAATACCATCTCCTCGTGTTGCCTAGCAGTCGAAGGTAGGTAGGCAATTGGAAGCATTCTGGTTGTTCTTGATAGCAGCCTTTGGGTGATTTCGGGTTCTTTGTCATCCACTCCAGTTCTGGTGTTGAATATTGAGACAGGTGAGACTCCAGTTGGTGAAAATTTGCTCGTGAGCGATTGCAAGGGGAGCCTTGGATCCTCTAGCATGGATTCTGCTGGACTATAATACCTTGGCCCAGGATGCCCGGCAGTAGCGGTTCCTCTGAGAAGGCAAGGTAGGCAGAGCCTGCCAGAAATTTTCAACGAATCCAGCTGAACTCTTTAATACGTATCATAACTGCTAATTAATAGCTCATCATCCACCTTTTCTTTTACAATTAATCTTACAATTCCTTTTAAATCATATTCTTCTGCGATTACTTTTCCTGCACTGCTGCCTATCAACGCTTCCACGAAATACAGAATTTTTTGTAAACTAGCAATAAGCTTCCCTGCCATGCATGCCACTAGCTGAGAGCAGGGAGTAGGTTGGCCAAGAACTGCCTATGCTAGCGTAGAAGCGGCCATGCGTATCAGCGCTCCTCTTGCACACGAGATGCCAGGCAATCATGTTCAAGTTTAGGCTCGATTTGTGTAGCCTAATGTCTAGCAGAAAAGCCAACCAGTTTGTTGACTGCTAAGCACGTTGCTACAGCGTTGTTTTGCAACCAGCCAGCATATACGATAGCTATAAATAGCAGAAAAAATGGAATTGTGTAGTATGTCTCCCATAAGTGGTATGTCAAGTGGTTTTCCTGATATTTTAACTACAGCACTTTTGAACGTTAAATTATTTCACGTGAACTACAATACCATTTCTTTAAAAACATTAATCGTTTTTGGGGCAATTGAAAAAAATTTCTCGCTTCACTTTACTAAATTCTGACACATACTACGGGGTGGAGGGGGGGAATGGCATATAAACTTTAGAGTACAAAAGACAATTTAAAAAAAAATGGTATTTTAACTTATAAGTTTCTTTTTTCATGCGCCATTGTTAAAAATTTGACAAAAATAAAAGCCACCCGCTCGCTTGGTTGATTTTGCTGATTTTCTCTTGTTAACAAGGTAACTTTTTTCATTTTATATACGAGGAGGTTACTTACAAAGGTGGCTGGCTATCTTCACTTTTTACTGAACTGAGAAAAAACGCGAAAACTCATTGTTGGATAACAATGCACATTAAAAAAAGATTATCCTTACCATTAGGTAGAACATAACGACACATGTAATGTGCTTTTATTGCAATGTAATGTAATGTGCTTTTATTGGGGCCGCGACCCGTAGTCATGCGCCAACAGCAAACAACACACCAACTACAACCAACCAATACAACCAAACGACCAATACAACCAACACATCAAATTAGTCCTCTTAACTGCCCACCGTAGTTACTAGCATCATCACAATTACAATTTCACCTACAACAACACTCACGCCCACTAACTGCGTGCCAACAAATGAATCACCGGAGAGAAGACGATGTGGAGAGAAGAGGGGGAAATCTCCTGACATAGTGCCTGATCCCCTGACATAGGTAGCCACATCACGCAGCCTTGACAACAACCCTCGAGGCGATTCGAAGGACAGCAAACAGTGCAGAGTCGGTTGTAACGTCGAGCGGATGAACCTTAGCATGGTCACTCGTTGAGGGTGTAGAGTCGGACAGTCTAGCAGAAAATGCTCCGGTGTCTGATCTGACCGGCCGCAGCGGGGACACTGTGCAGAAGCTGCCCATCCCATCCTGTGACCGATGGGCAGCGAGAAGGGAATGACCGTACGGAGCCTCGAGAGGATTCTCGACGCTGAGAGAGGGAAGATCAAGAGAGGAAGACAAAGAACAGCCTGCTTGTAGCGCGTGCAGGAAACGACCAGTGGCAGCCGCAGACCACTCCCTATTCCACTCAGCACGTAACTGTGGGCGTCGCATGACGCATGACACATGTAAAAACCAGTAACAATGCAAATCAGCAACAATTAGTTCACGGGAAAATTAGCATTGTTGTTTGTAGATAGCCACTTAGGATGTTTTCATGTTCCCCGGTTCTTCCGCCATCTGTCTTTCCAGTATTCCCCTTGGTTGTTGAGAGTAGACCATGTGTACTGTGAGTTGTGGCTGTAATGGTTTTTTTTCTGTTGTATTTGGATTACTTTAGCTTTGTATGGGGGTATGTGGCTGTGGGCCGAGGCTCCCGAATAAATTCATTCATTCCACTTTCCCTCCTGTGCTCTGCTCCATTCCGTAATGCATTGCTTACATAGGTTGTCATTGTTGGTTGACGGTTGTAGTGTTGGCCCGGTCTTCCAGCTGTTCTTCTGTTGGTCCTTCTGTTCTTAGGGCGCATCCATCGATCAGTGACCTCTTGTTCCTCTCCGGGGGCCGGGCTGCAGAGAGCAAACTTAAGGCAATCGCTACGTTTGTGCGGGCAACAAGAATTAGGGTGTAGTGCATGGCTCTCTGGTAGTGTTTTCTCCCTTCTTCCTTCTGCTAGTGTGGAATTGCTAGTTAATCAGTTGATCAGAGTGCTGGTTGGTGTGAATTGAGGTGTGTAGTTACAGTGGTTGTACCCTATACTGATTTGTACTGGTCTAGTGCGGGATGCATGGCTCCGGGCCGATTTCCCGTTGTAATGAACTCAAATTCAAATTAGTGTTGACTAGCTTTTGTAGTAGGGTGCATGGCTTCGGGCCCAGGCCCTGAATAAACTATTCATTCATTCATTCCACTTTTGATGGGCCCAGCACGTGGATAGCCCCTTTTGACGGTTCCAGCATGTTGATAGCTATTTTTGTTGATACCAAGACAAAATGAACCTCATAATTTGATTGTATTATCTTTGTATGCAATTGCAGTTGGTAGGTGGTATTCAGGTAACAATGCATTAACAATTGTGTTTTGCATTTTTATTTTTTTTTAACTTTGTTTTAAAATACTAAAACCGAAAGCCAAATGGGCTCGGTAAATGATTAATACACATGCAAACCTGTTTCTTTTACCTGTTGGAGTCAAATATCAAATTGCCTTGATGTAGAATTTAACCCTCTACCTTTGAAACCAGTATGGCAGAGCATTACTGGCTGCGACCTTCGTTTCAAAAGTCGTGGGTTCAGTTCCCCACTAAGGCAGCATAACACAAATATAAATAAATACAGAATAAAGATGCAAATGTATTTCCCCTTGAATTTTCGACTTAAATTACAGACTAAACGGTAGATACTAGGTAAATGGTGAGATGCTGCAGGCCAGAAGTTGAGGCAACAGGCTGCAGGGCTGCTGATGTGACGCAGCATGTAACGCATTTGCTGCATCAGTTTAGCAGCCCTATTTGTTTCCTTAATACTATAATTTTATACGAAAAAATGCACAAACATTTTTAAAACGTTTAAACGTTACAGCATTTGCCAGGACCCAAAGCTTCGTACCTAATAAACAGATACAAACAGCTGTAAATTATGTAAAAGTGAGTTGGAAATAAGTCGCCAGCAAACATCTATTATGTAATTTTTAGTGTGCAATTTTTACTAATGGCTTTTCCGAATTGATTTTGGCAGTTTTGGGATTATTTTGGGAATTAAAGTGGCACTATCACCGATTGAAAGCAGACGAAATCTGACAACATCTAGCGCTGTGTAGTACTATCTAGCTCTTGCTTGCACCAAGCGAAGGAATGCATAACGGTATTTTTTTTAACGAAACACACAAGCCACGACATACTTAATTATTGACTGAAAATTTGATTCGTCCTCGTGCACCTGGGAGCAAGCTATAAAGATTAACAATATCATTGCCGCTAGATGGCGCCACGGTATTTTCGTTCGCAATTCAATCGGTGATAGTGCCACTTTAAACAACAACGAAGCACACTAGTTAGCCACTTTCAAAACCAGTTGTCGTGTATCAGTCGATGCTACATCTAAAACAAGTTAACAACACAACTATTTGTTTATTTGCTGTCAATTTAGTTTATGTAATTTATCTTGCCATTCTTTAGTAAGGGCTTAATGAGTCCTTTTTAGGAGGACAAATTATGAGATTCTGGTTTTGTCTGGTGCTCACTAGTTTTGAACGGCGCCAGTGAAACGCTCGTCAGAAAAAACGCGCGCGATGTAACTCAGTCGGGAACTTGTAATACAATGTAAAATAGGAAAATGTAGGAACTGTAAAATACATTTAGAACGAACATACAGCTTACCTTTTCTTTTATGCTGCATTCCATTTACAGCTCTCACCCTTTTGATTTCATCTGCCAACCAATTTAGTAATGGGTTTGTAAACACTAACTCGTATATGGAGGCGGCCATCTCGGCTCTGACCGTCTGACGTGTTGCTGCGCTATGATTGGCTGAGTGGAGAGACCACTTTGCAAGGCTTTGCAAGTAACCATTAAATTTAAGTTTATTTTACAGTGAATAGATGGCCATATTTGACGATCTCAAAACTTTTCTATGCTAGCATTTAGTCTTCCAAGAGTGTAGCGCCCTCTAGTGAGAAAATTCCAAAATTCGTAGATAGCAACCTTTGCAAGTAACCTCCTCCGCCCTCCCCCCCCCCTCCAATAGGTAATAAATCCAAGCCTACCCACTTCACACATGCACCGGCCGCCACTGGTGCCCAGGATTGGCTTGGTGATCATGACATGGGGGCGTCTCTTTTGTAACGGGATGGGCTGTTTGGCTTCCCCGGTCCTCCTGTTGTACATCCCCCAGCCCCCTGGCTGTGGTGTCTGGCTGCCGAGTTTGCTTTGCGGGAGGCGATGGTTCCTATCAACTTTGACCAGTCGTGTGCTCCGATTTACTGTGATGCTTCCTTCCATTGCTCTGATTACGTGGGAGGGGGGGGGGTGTATCACGAGTTTGTGTTTAGAGTATAGTTACTCTCTCAGTCCTCTCCCATCTGCTTTTATTAAGGAGCTTGTGGCTATCTCGGTAGCAAGTGACATCGGTTGTGATTGTTAGATGCCCATGTTTTGTGTTTTGACAGATTCTTTGGTGGGTGTGGGGTTTTTGCGGCGGTGCTTTTGTTCTTTGGAGTGCTCGCACCCAGTTGTGTTAGAAAGCGATGGAAAATTTTTACAGCTTGTCAGGGTAGGCAGTTCATTTTCATTAGGTGGACCAGGGGCCACTCAAGATTGGTCGGCAACGAGCTAGCAGACTGGCTAGGTGGGGTCTGGAAAGGGGTGGACGCCACATCGTCTTTGCTATTGGCCCTCGGGATGCGTGTCCTGTGGTTCGCAAGATGTTTGCGGGGGTATGGGCAATTAAGTGGTCCAACGGCACTGTTGGGTGTTCCCCATTTGATCTGGATTCCACTACGTCATACCTGAGACCCCAGAATTGCCTCTCTCGCAAGGATGCTGGCTTGATCTCCAGGTTACGTACGAGTCATGTTCAACTATGTGTAACATATATCACCTTGGATGGGTGCGTTCGCCCATGTGTAACTATGGTAACAGTGTAGAAACAGTTCGCCATTTCCTGTTTGAGTGTCCGCTCTGGGGGGGGGGGGGGTGTGCGCAACAGCGTTTTGTGGCACAGGATGGGATTGACTCCTTGTTGGCGGCTCTTGGAGTTGCACCTCATGTCGCGTCCGATATTCGGGGCATTAGGACTATAGGCTATTCGGTTTACTGTGTAGGTCTGGCCCCTGCCCCGTTTTCCCTTTCCTCACTCCGTTCACTGGCTCCTTTGCATTGGGCCGCTTGGGTACATTGTGTCGATTCTGTATATTGGTACGTTTGTCACATTTGGAAAGGTAGGTGCTCGCTATGACCCCCTGGTTATGTGGGTTCTGACGTTTGCCAATTTTTGGAGGTGCTCTTGGGCTAGATTCCCGATGTAGAATATGGATTCTGGACATTGTTGGTTTGGCTGTCAGTGGTATACAAGTGGGACAGCACCCGACTGGCTAGCTGGCAGAACTGAAAATTTAGTTTTTCAGTTCTGCCAGCTAGCCAGTCGTCCGGAAGCCGGTCGCCCGTGCTGCAGTACACGAGTGCAGGGGCACCTGGGCGCAGGGATGCGACCAGAACTGAAGCAGTTTGGTGAACGAATGTGGCTGTATCATTTTTTTTGTTTGTTTAAAATCAGTCCTGTCGGACCGAGAAGGCGACCCGGTTGAAAGAAGTAAAGTGGCTAATTAATTAGTTGGTACTCTTTAGTCTTCTTTATTATTGTTCATAAGTAAGGAAAGAAGCCTTTTCTGGCTAGCGGTGGTGGTCCTAGAGCGTCTCGGCTTGAGACTGCGTTAACCTTGGAAGTCCCTGCGTGGGACCACGAACTGGGGCCGGTGGCGTAAGGTGTACGAGGTGAAAAAGTAATATTTTCTTGGAGAGAAGAAGGTAGGAGCGAGGCGCCAACTTGATTGCTGTTGGGAGGGTTCTTGGACTGAGACAGTTTGGATACCCCTGCAATGTGGACCATGGTCCTGAACAGGGTCGCAAGCAGCTGTGGCCACAATGAGAGAAAGTCTGTTAAAATCGATCATTTATGTCAAGGGCCCAGGTGGACCTGAAGAGTCATTGCCTAGTAGAGCCAATCGAGGCGGTAGCAAAACAGGACACTGAACCAACGTTTGGTGCGAACAACAGTTTCAAAGGTACTGAAAGGAAATCTGGTAAGCTAACTGGCGGTGAAACAGAAGGAACGGGGACGGTCATTTGTTGAGGACTGGGCTAAGACGGCACCGATGGGCCTGGTCCTATCTCAAGGCACAGATGGCAAGGCGAAGCTGAAGATCCTATGGTGGGACATGAGTTTTGGGAGAGAGGTTATGTCTGTGGGGGCAGAAGTGACCATGACAGTACGGGACCTACTGAGCACTGGTTTCCGAACGGTGGAAGGGGACGGGCAGTCTAATGGGCGAGAAGTGCATCTTAGTTGTCTGATGACGGTGGAACCGAACAATTCTTAGGCGGCAGTGGAAGGCTGAGACACGTCCAGCGAGAGGCGCCTGGCTGAAGGCGTGGTGCGAATGATCGTCAGAACCGAGATGGTCGGAGGGGCACATCGAAAATGCCAAGAAAAACTGTCAGGGCCACCGTAACAATGACCACGGAATGGGCTTTACGATAAGTGGCCACCCCGATCAGCAAGGCGGGCCGCTTGCAAGATTCTGGCTGGACGTGTGATCTTTGTTATGGTGGTCGGTGGGTCGCCTAGGAAAGGGCTTGAAGGGGTCATCCTTGGTGGATGGAGGCCTGTTGATGGTTCAGGCGAACCGTCCGAATTTGGAGGTAACGTAGGCACTAAGAAAGTGCCGACCGCTGCACCGAAGGACTGGCTGCTGGCATCAGGCGCCAACTTGATTATGTGGATGGGGCAAGTCCATGGGACTAACTTCGTGGAAGTAGTCAAGAAGTCGAATGGGAACAAGAGGCCAATGCCCGTAACCGACCGTAAGATGGAGCCAGTCGTGCTGGCTTATTGAATGGTCTAGGGGAGCATCGATGGGCAACCAACCACGTTACGTGATTGGCCCCAGGAAGAAAGATGAAGCCAGGCCCGAGGCTGACACTTTTATAGGCGCCCTACATTGGCACATGCGCTGAAGGATAAGCTAAGAGGCTGGCAGGGACCAACAAGTTTCGCTAGGGGCAAATTGTATCTAAGGAAGGGAATGCTGTAAAAGGCAAGTAATGGAAATTTTCGTCGGCATATAAGAAAGCCAATTACTTCCTCAATATGCTTGTTTAATGAAAATTCTCATTTGGTATTTATCTTATGAGCACGATGCTACGACCACTTGCAAGTACAATAATGTATTATGATTATAATAATTTTCAATTCCTAAATAGTTTCTTCATACAAATGAAAAAGGAAATTGATAAGGTAGAGGCTAGTAATTCATCTCTTGATTTCTCTTATCCGCTTTAGTTTCCTTGGTGTTTCGGAAGTTGTTGGTAGCTTGACTGGTTAGCAATGATCGGCATCTGGCATTGGTATTCAGTTTGGTAAAGTTCGCTTAGGTCTTCTGTTCAATAAAATCAGCATAGGTTCGACGAAATTGGAATCAGCGATCAGTGTCGGCAATTGGTTCGGTAAGATCAGCATTGGCAAGATCGGCAATCGGTTTGGTATACCGGTCATTTTTTTACTGATCGGCTCGGAATTGGTTCGGCAGGAAGAACGTGATCGGTACACCCTTAACATAATACGTGAGAAGGCTTCAGGTCCCTTCTAATGATGTAAGAATATTATCCCCTCTATTTTTATTAGTGGGGTCACAGCGGCCAAGCTGTTCATTGTTGCCTGGTTTGTCATTATCCTACTTTTATACGAAAATACCGGCAGATGGCGTTAACAGTGGTAAATTGACGACAAAGGGAAAAAAATTACACTTACCACACGCTTTGAACCCACAGCAGCAAGTTCTTTTCAATTTTCGTTCACCCTTGACTAACTTTTATACTTTAAAACTTTAAAAAAATGGGGGTGCTAACGGAAAATGTTAGCACCCCCTATCCTGTTTCTGTTCTATCCTGTTTCTGTCTAACTAAAAATGTTGGACTTGGAAAATCTTGGGTTGTCAGTAGGGATGCACCGATGTGCTCAAATGCCGATGTCGATGTGCGATTCAGATGTTGAAAAAACATCGGCCAATGTCCGATTCTGATATCTCGTGGTCCGATGTTTAAGAAAGTAAGTGAAAAAAGTACGTTTTTCCTTGAGTCAAAAATAATTAAGAGGATTTCAGAAATAAAATTAAACATTTCTGTAGGCCTAACATTTAGCACCCAGAAATTGATTATACGCACATCTGTCACAAAATGATTTAATAAAATTGTGGATTTCCGATGTTTTAACGTCTGCTGTCTAAAACCGATGCCGATGCTCCGATGACAACATCGGTGCGTCACTACCGTAAATCATGGATTAAACGCCCATGGGCTTATGCAGTTAATTTGGCAAAAATAGGGGGTGGGCTTTAAATCAAGCATTATCAATTTTCTAACCTTTCTGGACATCTATTACAGAAAATTCGAAGCTTTTGAACGATGTCTGAAAGACCAATAATTTTTACATCCTTTTAATTGCTGTGAAGAAGGGAAGAGGCTTTGGTGAGAGATGCCTTGTGCAGGTGCTAGGAGCTAAAGGAAGAGTCCACTATTACTACATACAGGGAGGGAGAATGGGCCAGTAAACATAGCAAGCAGTACTATCTTTATTCACATCGTATAACTTTTAGGTAATTTTTCGTAGAAAAACGACAATTGGAGGGGTGGGCTTTAACTCCATATTTCACGATTTTGACTTTACAGCATTTTAAGGGGTGGGCTTTAGCTTCAACTGGGCTTTTAATACACGATTTACGGTACTAGTCGTCAGTTTTTTGTGGACCACCCTGTACTATATACAGCTTTGTACTGTATGACCCTATATACAGTACGCAACGAGTTTGTCCATTCAACAATGGTCATTTTAACAATGAATTCAGTCTGCAACAATACTGAGGGTGGTGCTTTCAGCGTGGAGCAGCATTGTTGTAAAGAATATTAGAATAGACTAAGTAACCTGTAAGCAGGTCTCCATACATTTTTAGTTTTTACGAAAACAAAAAAACCGTCATAGCATCTGGGGCCTGCAGTGAAGACCACTATGCAGCAATCTTAATGAATAAAAAAAAATCACGCGATATCATGTGGCCGGAAATGAAACACGATGACACGTGAATTTATTTTTTATTTTTCGGTTAGATGGCCACATTTCACTGCAGTCGCTGGATGCTACGATGGGTGTGTGTAACATCTTCCTACTGTAGTTTCATTTGTGTTTTTAGTTCTTAATTCGTAAAACAACCTAACAGACTGTGGGGGGGGGGGGGACATGGTCATCTTGTTTCAATGTTTTGTTTCTTGTTACAGTTACGTGATTTGGGGCAGGTTTTAATTTGTGAACAATAAAAAGTAAACTTTGTTATAAATACATGAATTTGATTGTTGAATTTAGTCAGCAAATGTACGCAGGATGAATAATTCATGTAACTTGTAGCATATTACTTTTATAACAACTAAAATGCTGCAAAGCAAACCAAGCCTTGGCATTGTTTTTAATAATCCCTGGTAACCAGCATAAAATTCCAGGGAATTGCACTTTTGAATGGACAAACTTGTCGCCTATTGTACAAGCTATTCACCACAGTTTAAGCACTTATAGTCAGGGGCGGATTACCCCATCCAGAAATATCAGAATCCCCCCTCCCTCTGATGTGGCCCATGGGCCCCATCAGCCCAACGCACAGATTTGTTTTTTTTTTTCAACACGAAATATAATCACTGAAAATAACTATGCGGAATTCTTACTTTAGGCTTTACAGGCTTGATGTGCTCCCAGTCGTAAGCTATGCACCACAAGGCGACGCAGACAAATTTGCAAGTTGATGTCAGTCAGAAATAACTAGGAACTATTACATGCCACAATCGACATGAGCACAATATATCACAAGGCCCTTCTTTTTAAATACTGTTGGCATGATTATAAAACTGCATACATTATGTTTAAGTTGGTTCAGATCGACAATTTTGGTTTTGATTTGGGCTTCTAATTATATTTGTACAAACCCCACTCACCACTCGCACTATATGGGACCCTTGTAATCATTTTCAGGCGGTCCCAGACCAACTCAATCTGCCCCTGGATACAGTACTGTACACTTGTACTTCAAAATACATAATATACACTACTTAGAATACAGTACTTAGCATAGAGCAGTGACACGACGTAGTATTATTGTATATAACTCTATGCTGGAGATTTAATGGGTTAGCTGCAAGGGGCACTGCAGAGAGAAACAGAAGGGCGTCATACTGAAGCCGATGCTGTGAAGAGTGATTTCTTAGACCTAAAACGCGAGATTTTTGTTGTTGGAGAAAACAACGTTATTTTAAGCCTAAGAAATCCGCTCTTCCGTTGTTTTTCCCTCCATTTTTATGTACTGCACCTTGTAGTTATGCCCTCCAAAACCCATACTGGTGCCAATATGGCGGCAAATATCACTGCGCTATATAGTATATAAGTATATAGACTTCAGTACTTAGTATATAGGCTTCAGTACTAGTGAACTAGTGTACTATGTACTATGTAAATTCTTGGTATATTTATTATGTATAACATATCGACTACTATCCAGTAGACTCTCAATATAACGAACCTACAAATAAGGGACTTTTCCCTATAAAGAACAATTTGGTTGGCCACTTTCGTCGTTGGCCACAATTTGTATGCTAAAAAGACTTCTATATCTCTAATCTATAGAAGAAACAGCTAGCTCCATATAAAGAACCTCTATGTAAGGAACAGCTCCATATAAAGAACGCTTTTTCAGTGCTCTACAGGCCTTTTCAAATGCTAAAAACTACTCTTATACGGTACTGACATACAAAAACCATTGTGTCGACAATGAAACCTATAAATTTATCAGATGACGAAAAAGACACACCTGAACCCCAACCCAAAATTGAAACTTTTTTAACCGAACAATGTTTAATTACAGTTTATGCACACTGTCATCACTGTTCAATCAGAAGGCAGATAGATATAGTTAGATTTTATTTGTCAGGTTATTACACTCTGTATATGGAACTTTGTAATCACTTCACTCACAGTTCACTGTAAAGGAACCTTTCGTGTTAAAAACTCTCTGTATAAGAAACCATTTTTAGGTGCTCTAGATTGTTTGTGACAAAGAGAGACAACTGTAGTAGTATGTACTGAAGTACCACAACACTTTGCACAGTACTGTAAGGACTAACAGTTTCTAAAAATGTCATGAAAACACTTTGAATATATAACAAAAAAGATTTTATTGGGGACCCTTACGGACTCCCATGTCCACCTAACAAGCTGAATTGTATAACCAAAATTACAAATATATAAAAAATGTATTACAGCATTACAAATCCAAGAATACAATATGAAACAATAATTACAATTCATACCAAAGAGAAAATCAGTAAAGGAAAGGGAAAAGGACACATAGGGACACTGTTAGTTAGGTACCACAGGGACACAGAGGGACACGAGTTTTTAACCGTCAGAGATACAAAAGTTCCAGAGAGGGACACGAATGTCCCAAAACTTTGCCAGGGTCATGAAAAGTCCCCAAGTTAAATGCAAAAGGGACTTTTGTGTTCATACTTGTCCATTAACCTGGAACTCTGGAACTGCAAATGGTCCAATGCAGATGGCTTCAACTTTTCTATAAAAATGCACGGGTACATTTTCTGGCGGTATTGATCACCACTTATGCAGTGCTGGAAACCAATAAAGACATTCTCCACTTGCTTGATCATCGATCCATGCCAGACCTTCCTTCACAAGATAATCCTGTAAAACATTTTTTTCATTCAGATTACGAAATGTGCCACTTATTTTTCGAACATTTCATTTTATTTTGACGGTACTCCCACATTCTGGCAGAACTTTTAATATTTTAATGCTAAGTTTTAAGACTTCAAATTCATCTTTCAATGATCTATTTTTAATTTTATGAATGAGTAGGGATGTACAATTAGAATAATTTTGAGTTGAGCCAAGACGAATCTGCACTACACGAGTCGAATATCGAATCCACTCTAGAGTATTTCGTGAACACAGTCAGTTTCTTTTTAATTTGTTAGTTTTAGTAGTGGCACCGATTCAAAATACGGTACATTGGTAGCGGAACCACTATCTTGGTCTGCTGTAACGGGGTTTGCTAAATTATTCCTATTTATCAAGCTTAGTATAGCCTTCACTGGAAAAGGAAGACCAAATTATTACTTTATTGTAGTTGACATGGGCTTAACACTAAGTTACCTGTTGTTGCCTGGTAATTAAGACATTTGTCACTGCCACCATCCAGCATTCGGTAAACCAACAGTTAATTGTTCACTTCCCAAGGTAAGAGTAGCTTACCAAATGACACAACAACAGTAGAATTCTGTTCCGAAAGTCTACGTCACCGAAATAAATACGTCCAAATCTTTAGCCCACCAACAATATCATACTCCACAGCATGCACCACTGAGCTGTTTCAAGTTAGTGCAAGCTTGATATTGAATGCTGGTTCAAGAATCCTCCCAACATCAAGAAGATTCTGAATAAAAGGAACGTGCACCAAAATGGCCAGAATAGTGGATACCCAGGGAAACCTCATGACACCTTAAGTGCTGAGGCTGCTGCCGCTACAACAACCATGTCTTTGCAACCAGACCTTGACACGACTCATTGCTACAACACTCGATCTAAGAGAAATGTGCCAAACCTAGTACCCCAACCTGCTTCCATTACAACAAAACAAGCAGCAGCTGATGACCCAGTGCAGCTACCTACCACCAGGTCGGCCGTCTACTGAGTCCCCTGCAAAGACTGCCCAGGGGGGTACGTGGGAGAAACAAAACGCAGAGTTTGTAAACGAATTTCGGAGCATATGCAGGCAACAGCCAATGCAGACCTGAAGAAAAGCGCCATTGCACCACACAGTGTTAAGACCCAACACAGCATAGACTGGGAAAGCACGAAAGTGCTTCTGCATTCCAACTCTGGAAAAGAAGATCATCTGCGAGCACTGGAATCCCTTTCTATTCTACACTGTAAAGAAAACAAAATCCCACTGCTAAATGAGCAAGCACCTGCATACCCAAAAATTATGCAGTTTGCCACCCCAGACTCGATGCACCGACTCGAAATCCAATGGAAACGATTCCTTACAACATCACAGGAAAAGGACCTTACCTCCAACAGCTAGTGCTGCTTTTTAGGAGCCAAGTACCACTGAGAAAATCGCCAAATTCAAATTAGTTTTTTTCCGTTGACGTTTGTTGACGCTGTTGTGAACAGGACTCTGGGCTAGGCCTGAAGAAGATGGCAGAAAACTGGCCACCGAAAATTCGTCTGAGATTTACGGACTTTTTGGTGTTGCGTATTTTTGTTGTGAGCAAGATCATATTGTTTTCTTATGAAACAGTCATCATACTTTAAACAGCTGAGCATAGCTTGGCTGGGACTTCTAGCAAATATATCAGAAAAAGATTTCACACAGGAGCTTGAGTCTGAAATTCAGCCTTATGATAAGCATGGTGGGGTGGGCAGCAAACTGGATGCACAAACAAAGATTTTGTTGGCACAATGGAGTGGAAGGTACTGATGAAGTGCAGGCAAGCTCGGCACATCTATTCTAATGAAGGAAAAATTTCATGACAAGTTTGCAGTCATGCAAAACAAAATTGTTCAAGTAATTGTTTAATATTTGAAAATTTTTGGTGGTCAAATATTCCTTCCACCTTCTACAAGCAAGAGCCTAGAAAAACACTAGCAAGCAACTGCAGCTAACAATCGGCGAACATCCATTTAAATTTTGAATATGACCACTTCACAGTAGGCCGTGGGTTGGAATCTACTGTCCACTGACGGTGTCTCCCTCTGTCGGAAGAGAAGCGAAGAAAGGCTGCCACGACTTGTCTTGGCTGAGGAGATCAGACGTGGGAAATTTTAAGAGTCAACAATACGAGGATTCTCGCATATGGATTCATTAGCGGTACGAAATTATCAGTGCAGCATTGAATTACCAAGAACGCCAGGGCTCTCAAATGTGTTTCAGTTTTGGTGTAACAGTGAATCACAATTCTGGTTCTTACCTAGACGATTCCGTGTTTTGATCTGACGCTATCAGTGGCAATTGCACTCTTCTTATACACATTGTTGGAACCGGTGTTGGAACCGGAGGTAGCTGGCATGTGTTCAGAGAATCGTACGCAAACCCAATCGTACGCAAACGAATCGTACGTTTCTCCCGCATCGCCTTTACGACTGTAGCTACATGGGACATAATACTCTACTGCAGCAGTGGTAAAGAGATTCACTTGTTTTTCATGTTCCTTTTCCTTTGGAACAACTTGGATGGCAGATGTTGTTGTGGTCAAATGAAATGCTGCTGCTACAGTTGCCTTGGCTCGTGTTGTGTGAGAAATGGAGGAAGTGGAGGTGGTAGCAGCTGAGGGAATGGTGGTGGAAGCAGCTGAGGGGATAGGGCAGCTCAAGGAGCAAGGAGCAACTTCCAGAATTTCGCTTTACGAATGGCCTCATTCACCTGTTTGGCTAGGTAGCCTAACTGGAGATACGTTTCTTTCGCATTCAGATAAAATTCATCACCCTTACGGCTCACGATTCGGAACATTTCTCCTTGCAGGATAGTGAGCAGCTGTGATTTGGGATGCCCAAACAAAACCCTATTGCCCATTCCACTGATCCCAAACATGAAGCACAAGTGAAAGCCCTGGAGTCTTTGGCAATTCAACGCTGCACTGATAACTATGTGCCTCTAATGAAAGTGCAAGACCCCTCGTATCACCAAGTCTTAAAATTTGCCGAACTGATCTGCTCAGCCAACTTGTCAAACAGTGGCAGCCTTTCCTCCCTGCTCTCCCGACAGATGGAGACACCAGCAGTGACCAGTAGTTCCGACCCAGGTCCTTCCGTTAAGTGGGCTATATTCAAAATTTAAATGGACATTTGCCGATTGTTAGTTGCAGTTGCTGGCTAGTTCTTTACTGGCTTCTTGTCTGAAGAGGGTGGGTGGAATATGTGCCATCAAAAATTTGCAAGTTTTGAACAATTACTTGATCAATTTGGTTTTACGTGACTGCGAACTTATGACGATTTCAACAAACCAAAGTAAAATCCTATACCTCGGTCTTTACAGAAAGATTTGACCTGGTGAGAAGAAAACTAAAAAAAATGGGTAAAAAATAGGTGAAAGTGGGTAAAAAGGCTAAATGTAGTGTTTTCCTTTCTTTCTTTTTCTAAATAATGGTAGGTACTAGGTAGGCACAGAACCACAGTCCATTTGGAAATTAAAAGAAAGTAGTAATGATACTAATGGTTAAAGTAGTACATAATAGCTCAATGCAGGCTCGTGAAACCTAACGGCATCACCGGCAATGCCCTGAGGCATTTCCTAACTGCTGGCAATTTTCTGTAACCTTACTTGGCCTCATAAACCGAACAGTGCAAAGGAATTTGCAATTTCGCACTGAATGGCAACAATTCTCACCTTTAAATACAAAAAGAGTCTTCTCTCAGCCCAACATGATGCAGTTAGTCGTACATTATAAGGCATACAGCGATCACTTTTTATTTTACTCTCATTAACTCAAAATGACACGAGACTCTTTAAGCGCTCACAGCATTTAGCCACCTGGGTTATAAAACTTTCTGTGCCCCCTGTTCAACGTAAAATACCTTGGTAGTAGGGCAGGATGTGGTTCTTGACAGAAATGCCAACAGTTGCAAATTGAAGGGTGCTAAATTATAATTTTTGAACCCTTCCAAGAAAGCGGGTACGGAATTGGCCATCACCACCTTATTAGGCAAAGAGTTCACACAGGAACAACGCAGAACGACCGCGAAAAAGACCTATGACAGTTTCCGTGGGATCTGGGGGAAATCAGTTTAAAAGTAATGCTGTCAAGCTGAAGCTCGAAAGAGGAATTCATACTTAAGGCAGCCATGCAGGATCTTGAACGTCAAGGAAATTAGGTCCGCTTTCAGTCTACGGAGTCCAGCCATTATAGGCGTTATTCTCGTTTTGTTTGCAATTACTGCTTGCTACAATTTCAGTCTTGAAAACACGATGGTGCTCATCCCCAACACTTCCAGTTGAATCCAACAAGATCACACACAAAGATCATCAAAAAGTGCTATGGGCCCCAGAACCAACTAACTATTAAATAACAACCCACGAATAAACTTTCTTTGGCAAGGATAGGATGACCTAAAATCAGAACGAATCCATTTGGATAGGGTACACTATGCATAGCTGCTAATGAAAGCACCAGTAATTGTTAATAAAGCCAGGCCTGCCTTACGTCTTTAAAGGGCAATTACATCCATTTTGACATGCATGTTTGACTTTTGGATCACTTACACAATAACTAAACACAAGAATTGCGGTAAGAATACGTTACTTACGTCCGATATAACAATTTAATTACTGCATCACCAAAACACGACACGGAGGTCGCCATTGTTTAGCTGGAACGCTCAGAAATTAATGCCGACAGACTGATCTCTTCGATTTCGACTCGCAGCCGAGTGAGATAGCTGTATTGAC
>JAHWFP010187021.1:66578-78719 GCA_023313725.1 Lithobius niger | reverse complement strand
AGCCGAGCCTACATCTTATAAAATTGAAACTGTGCTGAGAACACGCAGGAAACGAGGAGGCGGGACCGAGTATTTGGTTAAATGGGAGGGTTATCCAAAGTCCTTTAACACTTGGGTTTCAGACCTAGAACAGTTAAGATGAGTGAGGATATATTTTTAACCCTCCCTAGTAATTCTTCTATGGATATTTTTCCGTATAATACGCTTCAAAAATACATCACTCGGTTGTCAACATCTTTAAATCTGTCCCGTGACTACGAAGTGGCTTTGTGCGAAATTTCGTTTCCAAATAACATAAATCAAGATTCTGCAATTATTTTAAAAGTGCTGACGAGGAAGCACGGCTCTTGGAGTACAGCTTTACAGAGAGGAAGGAAAGATTGTTGGAGGGAAGTCATTTGAGTCCTATCGAAAGCACCGCAATTTTACCTTCAACTAAGGGCACGGAACGATATTCTAGTTACAAGGAATTAATGAACCGTATCAATCTCGACATTCAAGACTTAAAAAAACAATTGCCCGATGGCGATCATATGAAGACTTCCGAGGACCCGCGCATCTTGTACGACGAAAGTACACACACGTTTATTATTCGTAATTACGAAGGCAAAGAAACGTACGTCAGGCTTTATTTGGGTCCTAAATTAGCTCCTCGTTTTGGCTTCCCAAAATTTGAAATGCTTCCAGATGTTGTGAAGCACTCCGTTGAAACTTTGGTGCCAGTCATGGAAACGACTAATACTCCCGTGGACAGTATTTACTTGTATACAGATCTAATCCAAGCTAATCACGTGGGTGACTACAAAGTTCCCTTATTGAGAATCGTACCGGTTCGTGGTCAACCGGGGAAGTTTGCAACATTGAGTTTAATAGGTTGTACTATTTTCCTATTCAAAAAGAAAGTTTTCAATTTATTGAAATTTTGTTAACTGATGATTCTGGGAGACCTATAGAATTCGGTGATTATGGGAGGACGGTGGTTGTCTTGCATCTTCGTAATAAAAGCCTTTCGTAGACTATAAGTAAGCTCGCGATCCCCCCCTCCCCCGCACACATCGATCGTACATCATGAGAGGCACGTGTCCTTACACGCAGTACTACCTAGACCGGGCGGGTGGGGGTATACCCGTGTACTAAGGTCGTCACGGAGCCCAAACCGGAAACGGATTGGGGTCAATTTTATCTAGCTTAGGAAGAATGGCTAGCCATTTTTAAAGGGGATAGGCAGCTTCCTCGGACGAACGGCTCTCTCTACTGGCGTCGGTATAGTCACCGACGTGCTGGGAGGCAAGACGTGGAAAGATGCTTCGCGTTACAGGTTTACGGAAGCTGGACGTGACGTCATGAGCGAAGTTGGAAGAATATTGCAACAACGAGGGAGTGGTCGTAAAGCTTCAAAAACTAAACCTAAGTGTTGTAAAAAACGAAAAAAGAAAGGGTCGAAGCCTAAAACCATTCTAGATTAAGCCAACCTATATAACTACCTGCCTTTCCCCCTTCGGTGTCATTTTACGTCAGGAGGGTCAGTATGGCGTACCTTCACCCAAATTCGTGCGAATGTCTGCTGAATAATTTAGATTTGTTCAGCGTCAGCCCCGTTCAGTTATCGATTCAAAAAACTAAAATGGTAGAGTATAGACCCGTCGCTACGATAGGAGCTCATCAAGTAATCGATTTTTGGGTTCCGGGATCCGACGATTACATCGATATATCACAAACGTTAATTTACATGCGTGTTAAAGTTGTAAAATCGAGCGATGGTTCGGCCTATACAGCGGACGAAAGTAAACTGATGGGGCCCGTCGATTTGTTGTTGCACGGACTTTTTTCTCAAGTTGACATCAGTCTGAACGGTAAACTGGCTACTGGTACCAACGACCATTACGGATACAAAGCATTCATGAAGACTATTTTGAGTTACGGTAGTGAAGCAAAAAAGACGCAGTTGGAATCCTCACTTTTTGGACCCTATGCTACGCGACAGAACAGAACGGCGAGTGGGGCTGAGATAGATCTCATAGGACGAGTCAGTCACGATTTAGTGAACCAGTCACGACTTCTGCTAAATAATACAGAACTGAAATTCAGATTCGTGCCTCAACGAGCAGAATTCTGCATGTATTTAAACGCCGCAGGTATAACCGCCGCCCTCTCGCCCGTCATTGTTCCGTTAGATGCGGCCCTCTATATTCGCAAGGTTACCCCTTCCCCCTCTATTCTACTAGCTCACGCCAGAACGCTCAGTACAGTTTCCTTGGCAAAATATCCTTACAGAAAAACTGATTTTAAGAGTCACACTTTGTTACAAGGTACACGCAGCGCGACGATCGACAATATTTTCAACGGTGACGTTCCTAGTCGAGTTACTATAGGATTAGTTAAACACGCAGCCTTCAATGGGGTTTATTCAAACGACCCCTTTTTCTTCGAACATTTTGGTTTGACTTCGTTAGCTCTGTCGGTCGACGGGGTGATGCACAACTCGAAACCTCTAACTTGTGATTTTGGCAATAATAAATATGTGCAAGCTTACATGTCGCTGTACGAAGGACTAGGAATACAGTACCACAATACTGGCGTGGACATATCTTATGCCGATTACAAGTCGACTGGTAAGACATTGTTTTGCTTCGATTTGACAGCCGACGGAAACTCGAACGACCCTACTCACATGTCTTTAGTTAACAATGGCATTGTGCGTGTCGACTTGAAATTTTCTACTGACTTGGCTCAAAACGTCACGGTTGTGTTTTTGGGTGAAAAAGAAGCTTTGTTGGAAATTGACGAAAAACGAAACGTACTCTCTACATAATGAATACGAAACAAATAGACGATATATTGCGTCCGTTGTGTAGTGATTTTCAAGGTGTGTTCCCTTCTGATCATATTCCGGAAGGGAACGGTTGGTCCGTTATTAATCTCGACAAATGTGACAAGCCTGGCAGTCATTGGGTGGTTTTGGGTGACTGCGAGTACTTTGATAGTTTTGGATTGTTACCTCTTACAAGTACTTTGCTCGAACATTTAAAGAAAAGGTGTGATGGAAATAGGTGGTGGTACAATACTGTAAAGCGTCAAGATTTTAACACGAAAACTTGTGGTCATTTTTGTATTTATTATATCTTAAAACGTTGCGAAGGGGCTTCCCCTCTTCAAATTATTGATTTTTTTAAGTGTTAAACCTGATGTAGAACGGTTTGTTTACGATTATGTTAATAAGCTCGTAATGTAAATGTTTATTTTTATGTTGAATAAATTTGTGTAATTTTTATTTATTGTGTATTTTTCTTCTTCCTCAGGCATAGAGATGTTCACGTGTGGACAATGCGGACGGACGTACGGGACGAGGGCGCTCCTGGCACGGCACACGAGGGCCTTCCACGACCGAAATCACGTTTGTGACGTGTGTCATAGGTCCTTCGCAAACGACATCAACCTGCGACGGCACGCCAGAGCACACCTCATCACGTGCCCCGTCTGCCGGCGTACATTCCCGACGCACGATGCTTTCCTGTATCGCAGCATCGAGGCTCACACCACCCGACCACCAGAGCCACCAGTGTTCAAGGAAGAGGCGTCGGCGTTTAAGTCGTACTTCAAAAGGTTTACGTATACGTTGTCCAGCGATACGCGTGACGTTCGTGACTATTTGGAGAACGTGAGACGTAACCTTTTGACTCTGTTCTCCTCTCTACTCGAACAGATGGGGCAATTTAAATTTCTACTCTGTATCAGCATTGTTTTGGAGAAAATACGTTTCGATGGAGAAACTGAACGTATGCCCATCTATTTGTGCAGTGGTGCGCATCAACTGTTGTGTTCAGATTTTATTGATACTGAATTACTTGGTGCCATTGGTAAACTTCTTGATCAATTGGACACTTTTCAGAAACATGGTTCGGGTTGGGTGGTTTTTAGGATCGACGGTTGTGACGTTCATGTGGGAAGGTATGTACCTTTAAGCGGCGGGTGTGGAAATGTAGTACTTGACAAATTTTTGCGAGATAAGCATGCTGTAGTGAACGTTTTGTGTGATGACAATAAGTGCTTCGTGTACAGTGTCCTGGCTGGGTTGTATCCTGCGAATGATAACATCAATAGAGTGAGCCATTATCGTAAATATGACAAATGGTTGGATTTTAGCGGGCTTTCCTTTCCTACACCTATAAGTGAGATTGCAAAATTTGAATCACGGAATAACTTGTGCATTTTATTGTATGGGTACGAAGACAAAAATGTCTTTCCAATTTATTTGAGTAAACGAACCAATTGTCGGGAAGTTAAACTGTTGTTGGTTAACGGTAATCATTACTGTTGGATTAAGAATTTCAATAGGTTGGTGCGTACAAACGATAAGAAATATGTATGTCACTATTGTTTCTCGTACTTCCGTTCCGACGCTGCTTTGGTTGATCACCTTAGTTTATGCAGGACATTTGAGCCTCAACAAATCAAAATGCCTACTGAGAAACCGTACATGAAGTTTACAAGGTACGACAAACAATTACCGGTGCCGTACGTGATGTATCTAGATTTTGAATCGATACTTACTAAACTCAGTACGTGTAAGCCGGATTCTTCATCCTCTTTTACTCACAAAACGAGTTTGCACCAACCTTATGGTTATTCTTACGTTGCGGTTGCGCACGATGGCAGCGTTTACGCTCATAGGGTATTTCGAGGTGAAAATTGCATGGAAGACTTTTTTCTCATTTAGAAGTGGTTTATGACGAAATTGAAGAGATTAAAGGCCGAATGCTTCCTTTGGTACCTGATTATGCTTGATTGTTAGATTATGCTAACGCGACTCATTGTCATATTTGTGGTAATTTGTTCGCCGTTGGTGACATCAGGGTACGCGACCACTGTCATTTGAGCGGTAAGTATAGGGGAGCAGCTCACAATGCATGTAATTTACAGTACAGGTTTAAGAGCTTTTTACCCATATTCTGTCATAATTTGCGTTCATACGACGCGCACCTCGTAGTGAGAAGTTTGTCTTATTTTAAAAATAAGAACATTTCTGTCATTCCACAAAATACTGAAAGGTTCACCTCGATACAGGTTGGAAATTACAGGTTTTTAGACAGTTTTCAATTCTTGTCCGCTTCTTTGAGTACTTTGGTTGGAAACTTAACCGATTTTCCTATAATGAGGAAAATTTTTCCAGAAACTCACACTTTGTTGACCAGGAAGGGTGTATATCCTTACACCTATTGTGACTCATTTTCGAAATTTAATGAGACTCAATTGCCGCCCAAAGAAGCTTTTTATTCAGATTTGACTAATACTCATATTAGCGACGACGAGTATTCGTACGCTGGTACAGTTTGGAGAGAAACAAATTGTAAGACTTTAGGTCAGTATCACGACATGTACGTTTTGGCTGGTTCGACACTTTTGGCCGATGTGTTCGAACAATTTAGAGCTCTTAGTCTGAAACAATACAATTTAGACCCTCGTCATTTTTTCACCCTACCTGGTCTGAGTTGGGAAGCTGCGCTTAGAATGACGGGTGAGAGGTTAGAATTGTTGCAAGACGTAACAATGTACAATTACTTCACTGCGGCCATACGAGGTGGTGTTAGCATAATATCTAAATGGTGCGCCCGTGCCAATAATCCTTTGGTGTCAAATTACGATCCTGATGTTGAACGAAGTTACCTCATGTACATTGATGCCAATAATTTGTACGGCTTTTGTTTGAGCATGTCATTACCTTATTCGGGTTTTGTATGGTTAACAGAACGAGAGCTCGCTTCGCTCGATTTGAATTCTTTGCCTCCTTGTATAGTTAAAGTTGACATTCAGTATCCTGACAATTTACACGATTCACATAGTGACTATCCTTTGGCTCCCGAGCATGTGGTGATAACTGAAGATATGTTGTCCCCCTTTAACAGAGAACAGGCTGCTAAACAAGGCCCTTACGTTCAGGGTCGAAAATTAGTTCCTCATTTGAATGAACGTAAGGAGTACATTTGTTATTACAAGAATTTGATGTGTTACATTTCGAAAGGGCTTAAAGTCACGAAAATTCATTCTGGCATTAAATTTACCGAGAAGGCTTGTTTGGCCCCATACATCTCTTTTAACAGCATGAAACGAAAAGAGGCAAAGAGTGAATTTGAGAGATCTTTTTACAAGCTGGCAAATAATTCGATTTTTGGGAAAGCCATTCAAAATGTAAGGCGGTACATGAATGTGAAAGTGAGTACTAATGTGAAAAAGTCTCTAAAATTGATGAGCAAGCCTACGGTCGAGTATTTCGATATTTTGGACGATAACTTGATGCTTTTCAAAATGCGTAAACAGACTGTTACTTTGGACAAACCTGTTTTTCTTGGCTGTACTGTTTTGGAATTAAGTAAATTGGTAATGTATTCTCATCACTATGACTACATGTTAGACAAATACGGTAAGAATTGTAGATTGTTGGGAAGCGACACTGATAGTTTTTTTTACGAAATCAAAACTGACGATGTGTACGCTGACATGGCTCAATCTTTACATCTTTTTTTGATACTAGCTCCTATCCAACGAGCCATCCCTTGTATTGTACCGATAACAAGGCTAAACCTGGAGTTTTTTAGGATGAGTGCAATTCAACGCCTATAGAGTCATTTATTGGTTTGAAGAGTAAATTGTATTGTTACACTTGTAATAATAATGTCAAGAAAGTAGGTAAGGGGGTTCAGCGGTCTGTCTTGCAGGGTACTGTTACGTTCGAACATTACAATAGGTGTTTGCGTGATCACGAGTATTTCAGTTTTGAGCAGTCTAGTATCAGGTCCTATCTCCACGAAGTTTACAGCATTGTTCAAAATAAATTGGCTTTATCTGTAACCGATACGAAAAGGTTCGTTGATTGTACAGGCTTGGATTCTGTTGCGTATGGTCATTACACGTTACGAGACAAGCAATAAATATTTTTTTATTTTTCTGGAACGTGACAATGATGACTACTTTAGTACGAAAACCTTCTTCGTCATGTTCTGAATTTAAAAATATTTTTTGTTTATGACATCCTTGATTGTTTTATTGCTTTTTGTATGTCTGTTGTTTTTTACTATAAACGGTGAAGGATTTTACATTTTTGATTGGTTTTTGGCTTTTCATGGTTATGGGTTTTGTATTTTGTTGGTTGTAGTTTTGGTTCATAGAAATATTAAAGGTTCTTGTTGTATATGAAGGCTTGCCTCTTGCGTCTTCCTTTCATTCAGTTGCTAGCATTCGTTTGTTATGGATTTACACAATGATGAAGTAGTTGACGATGGGGACTTGACTAAGGTTGAACAGGCTATTTACTCCGCAGTACCAGAAAAATACAGGTTTTATATTTCGCATCAAATAACACGTATAAAATCACGTAAGGATATACTGGGCTGGACTAAAAAACGAGAGCTTATTTTTAATGACAATGTTGTTACTGGGAGCGATATTGTTGAACTGATGGTACATTTCTGCCCGGGAAACAAAAGGAAACCTAAACCAATAGGATTTGATGAGTTACTGTTGGGGCTGTGTAAAATAGACCCTCCTTATTTTACTCATAGAACTATATGAACTGGTGTTATTCGGGGCTCAATTCATTCGTTGCACCATTTTCGTCATGGGCGGTTACCGGCTGTTACTCGATGCTGCGAGACATCCTTGGTTTTTTAAGACATTCTTATTGCTGTTTTTACTGTTTAATTCAGTAATGTTGACTTTAGACTTTCTTCGTATTTCCCAACAGACAACTGAAGAACACCAATTTGTGTCGTCCATTTGTTCCATTGCAGATGTTGTGAAATGTAAAACTGAAAGTTTTATTGCATCTAATTTTCTTTTGTTTTCTTCATGCGCTAGTACTAGTGTGTTTGCTTACATAGAACGAAATGGTACAATCATTCCTTTTTCCCATGATGAATTTGAAAACATGTACGTACATGTCAAGTCAATACTTGCATTGTAGTTTGTTCATATGACCTGAATAAAAGGTTTGGTGTGGCTTGAATGGTTTCTGAGTCTATTTATTTTCCGATTTGTCTAATACCTCAGTGACTTCGAGTACTTTCTTAGGTTTTCAATATATGAGAGGGGTATAGAGGGGTAAATAGGGGTAAGAAAGGTAAATCATGTTGGGTGGGTAAAACACTTAATTGTAACGTCATTTCCGGGTGAAAAATGCATTTTTTGACGTCATTTCCGGTTTGTGACGTCATAGATCCAATATGGCGGATCCAAGATGGTGGCATTTCCGGTGTGTTAGTACGTACACCTTCTTAGGCCGGAAATGACGTTAAAAACCGGAAGTAACGTCATAAACCGGAAGTGACTTCATAATCCAAGATGGCGGCGGTGGTCACGTGACTGGAAGTGATGGTACTACGTACATTTATCTTACTACTGATAAAAAGAGTATAAAGTGGGCTGAGTGTCTCTGTTTAGGTAGGAATTGCCGATGATATCCACGTGTACGAAAATTGTGTTGATGCTCATAATGTCGACTATATTTTGACTTTCTCGACTTCTGACGTAGTTGCCCAAGTCAAACCCCAAAACTGGAGCCAAACTCTTTTCACCTGAAAAAGATATTCCGTAATTTGGATCGGTAATTATCAAGTTAGTTCTTAAAGTGTTTAGATTTGAAAGAATCGTAATAGCATCCTTGCTGTGGCCATTCGAATCTATCGCCGACTTGAGAAATTCATTCAAATCCTCGATTTCGTAAGCACCGGGACTTACTAACACTTTGTGCCATGAAGCGCCAGCCAGCATCTGTAATGTAATGAATTTCGTTATTTCTCGAGATGATGTTGTGAATGCTGTTATAAGTATCTAAATTATGCAGAGCCAATTCGTATTTTTTTTCAGAGTCCAAATGAATGGGTGGGTGTGTTAAGATTAATTTTCAAGTCGGAGTCTTTGCCAGTGAGAATAATCGAACAGGAATCCATGTTGTCTTTTTTAAAAGAGATGAAAAAAGATTGTACTATAGTAAAAAAGGGCAACCATAAAGATGAAATATGCCAGCTGATGCTATTGAGAACAACTTTGCCATTGGCCGCAGCCGCTTTTTTGAAAATGGCATTAGTGTTGCTAGCTCGCATTAGTGTGAGCAAGTGTTTAGTTCTGTAGACAAGCTTATCGTAATTTTCAAAAAATCCCATGACGTGTTTCAACGGGATGGCGAATGTAAAGTTTCCATTGGGAGTTGTTTCGACTATGATGGACGCGTGCTGCTGTTTGAACCCCAAGTTATTGGTTAGTTCAGCTTCGACTGAAGCTACACTGTCCAACGACCAGCACTGGCCAAGGAAAGCTGGTTTCCCGGCCGAACCGTGGGTGAGTAGTCCCTTCATCAGAGTACCGAACACAGGATAATTTAACTCGTCGACTTGTTTATCACCTAGATGGTATTTGATATTAGAAAACAGAAACATGGGAGCATTATTAATCAATGCGGCTGTGTCAGCATCTGCATAAGCCGAGTCATCAGCTTTCAGCAACCTCCCTTTAATCAGGAGGTAACTGTTGGCAACGTGCACAAATAAATCTTGGTTTTGCAATGTAGGCTGATTTCTGAATTTACGTTGTTGAGATTGGTGCCAACAATAGGATTGTATTCGTGGTAGGTGTAAGACTCCACCGATGAATCATACAGCAAAGGTTCGTTGATTTTTAAGTAATCTTCTACTGCGCTCATTTTCTGGGTGTTGTTATGAATTTGAAACCAGGAGGGGAATTTGTATAAAAGGAGTATAAACCTGGTTGAGTATCACTGTTTAGGAACGAATTGTCTATGATATCGACGTGTACAAAAATTGTATTGACGCTCTTAATGTCAACGGCATTTTGACTTTCACGACTTCTGACGTAGTTACCTAAGTTAAACCCAAGGCTGGAGCCAAACTCTTGTCACCCGAAAAAGATATTCCGTAATTCGGATCGGTAATTATCAAGTTAGTTCTTAAAGTGTTTAGATTTGTATGAATCCTAATGGCATCCTTGTTGTGGCCATTCGCATCTATCACTGACTTGAGAAATTTATTCTAATCCTCGATTTCATAAGCACCGGGACTCACTAATATTTTCTGCCAGGAGACACCAGCATCGGTCGTGTACTGAATTTCCTTATTTTTTGAGGTGATTTTGTGTATGCTGTTACAAGTGTCTAAATTAAGCATAGCCAATTCGTAATTTTTTTCCGAGTCCAAATGGATGAGATTGTTTAGATTAAATTTCAAGTCGGAGTCTTTGCCGATGAGAATAATCAAACACGAATCCATGATGTCTTTTTTTAAAGAGATATACTCGGAATGAAAAAAGATTGTACTATAGTAAAAAAGAGCAACCGTAAAGAAATCAAAATGAAATATTGCGTAAATATAAACAGTCGACTTCTAACGAATCGAAACCCCCAGTTTCTACAACTTTACGAAACAATTGACTGATGGAGATAATGTTTTGCGATGTGTGTGGCACAAAAAAAGCTTACTTCATCAAATTGAGAAAGGGATTTGTGAACAAAATCATAAATAACTTGCCCGTTGAAATACATTTACCAGGATCTAAATACTGTGGTACTAGAAGTAAGCTGAAGATGTGAATGGCACGAGTAGAGCCAGGAAAAAAATAAACTAGACGAAGCGTGCAAGGAAAACGATAATAATTACGCCGATTGCTCGGATTTAAAAGATCAACTTGTCGCCGATGACGTTCTAATTTCAAAAGCTCAAAGAGTGAGAGCGAATCCATCGCTGGCATGGAGGGAAAATCTAGCCACTTCCATTCTTTAAGAAATCATGAAAACCAAACTAAAATTCAGAATAGGAATTTAAAAAAAAGATCAACTCGTTAACGTACTTCACAATCCAACGTGGAAAACCTTTCCAAGACAGAAAGTGATTGTACTGGGCCTGAACGATCTACGGCAGGCTGACTTGGTGGAAATGATACCCTACGCTAAACTAAATAAAGGGTTTAACTACCTACTGACCTGCATTAACGTTCTGTCCAATTTTGCTTGGAACATTCCCCTTAAATCTAACTGCGGTATAGACGTTACCGAAGCTTTCAAGAAGATACTCGCAGGAGCAACTGCCCCTCGAAATTTACTAGTCGATTTAGGTAGTGAGTTCTACAACAAAAATTTCAAAGTGCTTCTTAGGCGCCATAACATCAACATGTACTCTACATACACTGAGAAGAAAGCGGGTATGGTAGAACGTTTGAACAGAACGCTGAAAACTCGAATGTGGAAAAGATTCACAGAGGAAGAGGCAGAGGAATTACAAGTGGATACACATTATCGATGAGTTGGTTTCGCATTACAACTACACGGTTCATTCCACCATAAAAATGATACGTAGGGAAGTAAGCAGATTTCACGAACCATTGCTGAGATGAACTAGTCCTAAACAACTGCTAAAGAAACCCAGGTTCGCCGTAGGAAATAAAGTCAGGATTTCTAAAGGATATTTGCAAAATTTTACCAATGAAGTATTCACGATCCGTGAATTCTAAAAAACCCATCCAGTTACGAATCTTTTGTAGGACGAGTCATGTGAAACGGTGCTCAGTGGGTTCTACAAACAGGAAAATCAAAAAAGCGCAGTTCCAGATTTATTTCTAGTGGAGCAAGTGTTACGTATAAAGAAAGAAAAAGATTGGAAAATGCTTTATTTCGTTAAATGGTAAGACTAAGATTCCAAATACAACAGCTGGACGGATAATTTAGATAGTTTAAGTTGAATTCACTTGCCCATAGGCGAGAGTATTGACTACATCATCGCATACCCCTCTCTTGTCATCGAAAGGACTGAAAGATAACTTGTTGAAGATAACTGTTTTTAGTTCGTGCCCCTCAGAACGAATATAAGACCCCCTAATTCTCGCGACGCAATATTAAAATGCACTGTCTTGTACATTTCGTTCATGACTTCTGCTGTTTTCTTAATGCCTTATCAAGCCATTTTGTTCTTCCCATCCGACTTTAAAATTCTATAGAGCTTAGAAATTGGACAACCCACGCTCTCGTCTTTCATCTTTCCTAATACTTTTTTGTTGATGTGGGAGTGTAGAAAATTATCCTTGGGGTAGTCCGATGTGTCGAACAACGACGCATCTTCTTCCATATCTTTGTAAAAATCGTCC
>JAHWFP010187021.1:0-63003 GCA_023313725.1 Lithobius niger | reverse complement strand
GAGGATTTTTACTTTTGCATGACTTCCTATACGACTGCACGGGGAAGAGAGAGACTTTTCAAAACGGTGCAGGTTTTGCTATTTCGTCATTATCACGCTGTTTTGCTAATTCATCACTAACACGCATGCTAAATTTGTCCCGCTGTACCGTGCAGTTGCTAATTCGTAAAAAAAAGGACTCCAACTCCCGCTCAAGTAAACCTCTCGCTCGAATGAAACCTCCCACTCAAGTAAACCTCCACCTACTGCTCTGCATGACTTCCTGTAAATTCCTATGTGACGGCGGAGGGTTTTCTGGAGGGCCTGTTCAAAAGGGACTGTTTTCCTCTTTTCACCCTTACTATTCTTTGAAACCATAGTGTCTAAATATTTGGTATGACCGTTATTTGTAACTTTCAAGTTAACAGTATGCATTGCCCTTTCTTCACCTTCAGTATAGGAGTGAATAGAGTAAGGATTAAGGTGAGGCGGAGTGGTTAAAAATACTTATTATACCACTCTAAAGGAATCGTGGTTCTGTGTGCTCCGAAATCGAATTCCATAAAAAAACCAACTCCATTTAGGCAAACGGAATATTCCACTTGCAAATCTTACGGTATTAACAACCAATATTTTATTAGTTGCTAAGGGAATTGAAAGTTCGTTGTCTGCTCTACACATTCCAAGCGTGTTGTTTTTGGTAATGTAGTCATCCTCAGAATCAGGCTCATATTCAGAACTGCTATTAAACTTATTTAATACAGTGTTACTGTAAGAATCTGCGTCACTATCAGAATTTTGAACTCCACGGTTCACCTTCTGTTTGTAGCTGTATCTAATCTAACTTTTAACTTTAAGAGTGAAACTCTGGTTGGTTTAGAGTCTTCCTTCCTTTTAGGAGATCTAGCGCTTCTGCTACTTTTCCTGCAAACACCTTTCAGGTGACCTTGGGTGTGGCATTGCCCACAAACGTAGTCTTTAACTTTACACCGGTATTTTATGTGTCCGTTTTTGCCGCAGCCAAAACAGATTAAATCCTTAGCAGATTTATTCCGAAAATTAGCCTGTTTAGGTTCCTGGGTGACACAATTAATTGTCTTAGAAGTTGAACGACTTTCAGCTCATTCAAACTCAGCTGATTCTAACGATGTGGCAAGGGATACGGTTGCTTTTGAATTAAGTCTATATTTCAAAAGCTCCTTTTGAATCCAGTTTGACTGGACTCCCCTACTAGTTTATCGCGATTCATTACGTTATTGATTTCAATAATCTTATCAAAATGGCAATGCTTGGTTAAAGTTGTCAAAGCAGCCATATACTCGTTTAAGATTCATCTGCTTTTTGAACTCTATGAAAAAATTTACTTGCTCAGACACAACTGACAGTAACGGTTCAATATCATCTAAGATTGTTTTAACCAAAACAGCATAAGTTAATATGTTAGGAATTCTTGGAGAAATGATATTGATAATCCTATCGTACATTTTCTGACCTACCGAGGCCATTAACACATCAATTTTGTTCGTGTCAGCTGCCTTTTTACTCTAAAAGAGTAAGTTATTCTATTAGTGTATGTTTCCCACATATCCGTTTCTGGATCAAACTCTGAAAATAAACCTGTTAATTTCACCGCCATATCTGAATCGGAATCGCTCAAACTAGGGATAATATTCGGAGCTACACTAATGTTAGCCACAGTATTTGCTGCATTTGCTACAACAATGTCGGCATTTGAAACTGGAACGGCCACTAAGGTGATAAAGAAACAACACCCGTCTCTGGCATACATATGCCTTCAAAAAGTAATTTAAATTTTAAATTCAAAATCGAAGCCACTTGAAACTACAGAAAAAAATTACTTATCTACTAAGCCACAACATAATTTTTAGGTAGCCTACCTAGTTTTTAAAACACTACAGTACGAATATTTTAGTTTAAATTTAACTAGGCTTGTAAACATTTTACTAACACGTGCTTCTCAAGATGTCTTCAAATGACATACTAGGTATAAGCAGTAAGCATGACGGCTAAATTTCATAATCACATCAGCGTTAAAATAAATACCGGCAAAACCAGCCTGGATAAGGGCATGGCACTATCGATTTTAGGAGACTAATTAAGCTGCGTTTTCCTCTTAACCTTCCGATTTATACTAATGGCGGTACAGTTCAACCTACACGTTAAATCAGACACAGCCCTTGTACAAATTAGTATTCGTGAATTCAATTGCCCCGCCAGTTTTATTAAATAAAGTACTAATTTTAACTATTATTACCAGTACCACCACTCAAGCAACCACTTACTTTGAAAATAAATTAAGACTGACGATAATTTCCAACTGGCACTAATTATTTTGCCATAATAGAAAATTTCCCAACTCACTACAAACTCAGCACTCACCAAAAACTCAGAAGTATTAGTTGTAGAGAATTATTTAATCTTAAAATTAATAATTAATCTAGGCATCACCTCATCGCCTTCTGTGATGTCAGAAGACATGACTCATACTTGTGGGTTCTAATCTAGACTAAATTGAGTGATACAACACATGCGTAGCTAGCAAATTGTGGACCTGTTTTAATGCAAGCAACGATTTAAATAGACTTTACAAGTCATGTGATTGAGCTGTCACATGCCAATATCAGTATGGCAGTAACATGTATGGGACTCCTATTACTATGATAGTAAATTAAGCTGGGTTGGGGTTAAAATGAAGGATATAAGTATGGCTAACCATTGTGCTGCCACAAGTGATGACACAGCCACCTTAGTTTAAGTTTTAAGGTGGATTGAACCGTGGATTTTATATGGTGGAGTTTTTATGGTGGATATGGTGAATTGGTGGATTGGTGGATATGGTGGGTTGGTGGATTGGTGGATATAGTGGATAGGTGAATTGGTGGATACGGTGATTTTGTATATTGTGGATTTTCCTATGGCGGATTTTATGATGGATTGAACCATGGATTTTCTGGTGGATTTAAACGTCGGAACGAGACAAGCTGGTAATTCTTGGTTTTCACCTTCATTTTATGAAGGAAAGGTACGGGGACAAGTGTTATCTTTTACAGATGGATACAGAAAGTTTGATATACGAAGTAGAAACACTTGACATCTGTGCAGATATGGAACTCTCATCACATTTATTCGTCACCAGCAATTACCCTAAAGATAATTTTTTGTGCAGTGAGCCTAACAAGAAAAAACTAGGTACTTTTGCTGACGAGACAAGCAGGAAACCGATTTCAGAATTTGTAGGAATTCGGTCGAAAATGTATTCATTTGAATGTGGTGGGTCCATAAAAAAGGTTGGCAGAAGCGTAGAAAGGAATGTATTGAAATATTTTGTAATGTATGATGACTCTCTTGTTTACGCACACATGAAATCTTTTCTTGCGAACAAACAACAATTGGAAGTTTCAACTCGAACTTTTTACTGTTTTGCAAAAAAGCTTGGTCTGTTGTGTTTCGATTCTAAATGCCACATTTTATTTGATGTTGTAAGGATGTTACCGTACTATCATTTTCTCTTAGATAGTCTTTACTTCTGTATATTCATTGAATGGTTTTGTAAATAGATTAACTAACTATGAACGGTCTAATTGTAAATATGTTAGCTCTTTATATGACCCTGGAATGTCTGTACTTGTTGTTTTTTGAATAAACATTCATGCATAAGTTTGAGGTTTGTCTTTTTCAAATTGCTTTACTTTATTTGATCCCATTAATGGCTAATTACATTTTCCCAAGGCTGTGGTATGGTCTTCAAGTAACACTTATGTCAATATCTTTTGGCCGAGTGTGTGAATGGAAAGGAGGATATAATTTATAAGATGTTCCGTGAAGACAAAGTAGCTTTATTTTTTAGTTGGAACTGAATGAAAATGAGTCGATATTGTTTTCAAAAACACAAACAGAGTAGCCATCAAGTGCTGGTGAAACAACGAAATCACAACGTTTCGGTTCCTAGGTCGGAACCGTTTTCAGGTAAAGGGTTTAAAACATGTAAAACAACTTAAAAATTTAAATTAAAATTAATAAAATAACAGCAGAGCAGGGCCGTGGAAATAAAACTTACAAGTCAGAAGATAAAGGATAACTTACTGTCAGCCAGTTTACTCAAATTGCTTACTATAAAAGATTCATTGATGACTCCTTAGCACTCTTTCCAACTGGCATTCGTAAGGATATTTTTAAGTTTTTAAATAGCTATCATCATTCCCTACAGTTTACAATGGAGGCCCCTGACAATAATCAAATTGATTTTCTTGATATTACAATCTTTACAAACAGCTACAATAGAGTTGAAACTGTCCATTTCCGTAAGCCAACCTAAACAACCAGGGCTAATAACTTTCAATCATACACAGACCCAATCTATTTTGTAGCTGGGCTAAAAAATGAGCTGCGCCGAAGTTATGCCCATTCCACCAATAAGTTTGTTTTGCTTGAAGAATTCAAATACATCTTCCATAAGTTACCTTAGCACCATGGGGCAAGGTGGCCTGATGGTTAGCATGACCGTCTCCAGTGCCAGAGTTCCTGAGTTCGAATCCGGCCTCAGCTACCCCTGGCATTTTCGGGCAGAGAAGAGCTCTGTGATGTCTCGTGCTCATGTCGATTGTGACATGTAAAAGAACCCGATAGGATTTACCTAGCAAAATTTGCCCTCTCTCCTTCTGGTGCCTTGGCTTACGCTGGGTGCACGTCAAAAAGCTACAGTACCTTAGCATGAGTTTTCGTTACCCACTATCAGTAAATATAATAACTTTAATTGGCTCTCCACCGCTCGTAAACAACAACATAAAACCGGGTTTCTTGTTGCGCCCCTCCCCCCTCAGCCGCCTTGTTAGTAAAAGTAGCAGCGCTCTTCACAGCCAACTTCAGCCCCCCCCCTCCCTCTCCAATACCAATACTACAATATTCCTGCCAGATTTACAAAAGACACCATTTATAGCATACTTTGGTGCCCATTCTGGATACACAGCCACCTATGTAGGCCAAAGTAAAAGGAAATATGTAAACATCTTAGTTCCCACAAATCAAACTTTAAATTAATGAAACAAGAAAACTCACTGATTCAACACTTTCAAAAAGCAGGGCATAAACCCGAAATTTCGCAAACAAAAATTTTATTTCAAATTTCTCACACCAAAACACGCGAAAACTTGGAAACACTTTGTATTCATTTAACCAAACCACCTGTTCATAATCAATTAATACCTACAGCCAATCACCTCGAAGACTACATTAAGTTATGCAATGATGCTAGCATCAACACATTTCCACCAATAAAAATCCAGGTCCCCAATATTTAAAGCATAGCCGACCAAATTCTCTCTCATTCGACCAGCAGACTTTGAGTTAGGTGTGACTGTTGACACATTCTTTCGATTTGTGGTGACTTTTATTTTATTTGATTTTAGTTTTTAGCATGGAACCTTGCATCCGTATGACTTGTAAGTTTTATTTCCATGGCCCTGCTGTGCTGTTATTTTAATAATTTTTATTTTTATTTTTAAGTTGTTTGACATGTTTTAAACCCTTCACCTGAAAAAGGTTCTGACCTAGGAACCGAAACGTCGTGATTTCGTTGTTTCACCAGCACTTGATAGCTACTTTGTTTGTGTTTTTAATAACTAAAGTGCTTTTCAACTTTCTGTTTTTTTCGATATTGTTTGGTTGCTCTGAAACTGAAACTAACGCCATTTTGGGGCTCGTCCATTTTGGGTCACCTCATGGGGCCGCCATCTTGAATTAAGATGTCAAGTTCGGTGTGCCCCTATGACGCTATGACACCTATGAAAGCCCTTCTGGGCACTATTGCACTATGGTACACTTCTAGTGTCTGTGCCAAGTGGTTTGCTTCTAAAATAAAAAGCAGAATTCACCCTAATTTGAGGACTTAACCACCAGACAATGACTTGTTTTTTCATCCCCATCCATTTGTATCTATATTTTCTTTGAAAATATATAAAGCTCACTTGTTGACATTTTTTGTAAATTATTTTATAAATAAAATAAAAAACAATTTATAACCATTTATGGTTGCTATTCAAAAAAATTTTCATCTTCCCACCAAAATAAAAAAAAAAGGAAATAGTGAATCACTGTTAGTAAACGATTCAATAGTTTGATCCATGCATTAGTTATTTATATTGTTGTTCATAATGCATATATATGATAAAACAAAATTAATTGAAATGCGTTCTTTGGGAAACCAGGGTACATACAGTGAAAACAATTTCAGCTAATAATTTTTAATCTTTCTTAAAATAATCAACAATTAAAGCTGGGCCAATCCATATTACCATCCCGATCATTACCGATATTCGCAGTATTTCTAGAAATTTAAATCGGTAAATAAAACCCTGACAGATCGGTGAAAAATTAAAGTGTTGATATTTTCACATCTTGTTGAGCGTTTTTGAGGTTGTAATACACCATTTCGAAGGTTTTTTGCTAGCTTTCCTATGGGTCAAACCACAAGTTGCTACTTCTTCCTGTTTAGAATTTAAAAGTAAAAATGTTAAAGATTACATGGTGTTATGTGTTTGAATAAATGTCTGAGGGAAAATGTCCAAGGAAAAAGGTCCAAGAAAAAACGTCTAAAGAAAAAGTAGCTCTACAAAGGCAGAAGGCATCAAGCCGCAAAAGTAAAAAAAAAACTTAAATCGGACAAAACAAAACTGGGGAAGACAGTACTTAATACAATTATTAGGGGTGCTGCTAGGTGTGCTTGCTTTTTCAATTTTTTTTCACTTTTGTGCACTTACTGTTATTTTCTTGCATCATTATTTTTTATTTTTCTCCTAAGTGTACATAACACCATTGAACAATTCGCCAGTAGAAATTTTTGTTTAATAGTATTCTTTGAAATTACTCTTAATAACTTTTTTCTGTTGCTATTTCTGCGTGATTTTAAAATTTGTTACACGCATTTGTAATTTAAAAAATATTATAAAAGTAATGTTAAACTTCATAATTATTCTGCTCAATTATTTATTAATAACGTACCTATGACAAGATTAAAAACAAAACATTAAAAATCAGTCGTAAGTCAAGCTTCACAAATGTACAAAAAAAATTGATAGTTTGATTGTTTTTACTTGAGTTTGTGCATTTTACCTATTTCAAACTACCGCTCATATTTTTCACTTTTTATCAGTTTTTGAAATTTTAACCATTTCTGAGTAAATTCACATTTTTCACACCTTTATATTTAAAAATAAAGAAAGAAAACTTGGCGTAATAGCAAATAAGAGTGGCCCTGAGGAAAAAGAGATATAGAAAAATTGGTGAAGAGGTGTGAGGGGTGGAAAGAGAATCCTGCAAAAATTCACAAATGTTCCTGCATGATCTTAGAGATGTTTAATAAATTTGTTAGGCCGATCAAAAATGTAGTTATGATAACCTAAAACAGGAGCATCGCAGGTTAGCAGTAGCCATATGCAAAAGGATTAGCTATCCCAACGCAATCACAATTTTTTTCAATCAAGAAGAAATTTGCAGAAAATCCTGCAGATCAAAACGCCGCTAAGAATTGAACCTCGACGTATTTTTATTTTCCTCAGTATGTAAAATCTAAACCACTCGTTATTTTCTGTATTTTATGTTGTAAACGAGTGTTTATTAGTGTTGCCATGTGCTCAAGTAACTTCTGAAACCTCCTGAAAAAGATTTTAGTAAGGCTATGTGAATAGGGCAATATAGATTATGTGTATGTACACAGACGGCAAGTGAACCATATTTTGCTGCAAGTACGTATGCGTATTGTTGAGTTCTGAAATTACAATTACGTGACCAACCAAGTACATTAGTTTATTTTCTATATTTTTTCCATCTTACACAACAATTCGTCAATATCAGAATATAACTCCCAACACCGATCTTTACGAGCGCATCTGGATAGATCTGCTGCCACGAGCCAGATTTGCTGTGGAAATGATGCAGAAAGTGATTGTATGGTTTCAAATGCCTGAAATTGGCAGCAATTATGTTTTTTTTAACCATTTATAACTTTCTGCCTGCTTCGTACTAAAAGAACTTTTAGTATGACAAATTATGGCGCCAGTGGCTTCTGCTGGGAACATGATAAATTTCCATGATGATTTATGGCAAAGAGCTTTGTGTTGTTTATGTAGTGCGTGGGACTTCTAGATCTGGTTTCCTTACCAACAGAAATCGGCTTCTAAAAATATTTTTCGGGTAGAAATGTCTTCTTCGAACTTTATCATTTCTTGCACGAAAGCTTAACTCAGGAAATGTCAACCAAATCAGTATAAAATTCGGAATGCTGTCGTTACCCAAACAGCCAGACACGTTCCTTTTACTTATTTTGGAGGTTTGCAGCGCTTCCAGCTGAAGTCAATGGAACCAGAAATTTAGAGAAAGATTTTGCTAGGTTATTCCAATCAGAAATTCCAAGGATATTTTACAGGCCACAATCGACATGAGTACGAGGCATAACAAGTCCCTTTTTAATTACTGTTCTAATGGTTGTAAAACTGCATAAATCCTGTGAAATGTGATTCAGATCAACAATTATGCTTTATTTTAATTTGCAATTTTAATTTTTTTTGTACTAAATCCACCCGACCTCACACATTGTTCTGAATGGTCCCCCCTTGCAATCATTTTCAGCTAGCCCTTAGCCCGATCCGCCCTGGGATATTTAGGACATTAGGACATTTATCCCTGGCCCCTAATTTCTAAGGTGTCCCGGCAACGCAGAAAGTGAAGAAAAAAATGTATAAATAGATTGAGTTAACGTCAGACGCAAGTTGAGTATGGTGAGTTTCTAAATTATTCCTCTCACCGTACAATGATAAGCGATTCCTCTTGAAAAAAGGCAAGGACACCCTTGCTATCAGCCATTACGACTCGGACACATGGAGAGAATACGAGTTCGATTTTGACTCAGACGTTAACGTAATGAGCGACGAGGAGGACGAGGAAAAGGCGAGTATAGCACTAAAAATAAGATAAGATAAGATAAGATAAGATAAGTTAAGATAAGAAATAGTTTATTGTCATCAACGTGGCAAAAGGAAACCAGGATGGGAAAGCTATGTTCCACTTACACCTGCACTAAATTCTAATTGCATGCAAGTATATACAAAAATAGAATAAATTCAAAAATAACATAAAAATGTGCAGTCATATACACAAATAATAGAACAATAATAATAATAATAATAGAACAATAGGTGAAGTAGTACAAAAACAGGAAACAATCCTGCGAGGTTACAAATATCCAGCCTAGAAGTTGTAGCTAAAATAATGAAATGCATGAAACCAGTTCAGTGAAAGTTAAAAACTGAAGTGAAAAGTAAAACTAGAGCTATTTACAAAATACGGGAAGAGGAAAACGTGATGGAGAAGTTGGAAGAGAAAGAGAAAGCCACTCGGATGTTTTTTTTACTGGAGAACCGTCGGAGAAGATTGGAGAAACCTTCCGTGTGGGAGGAAAATAGAAAAATGGGGGGGGGGGGAAGGGAATCGGAGCACAAAAGATGGGCCTCGTTATGCCCGGAGCTAAAAAAAAAAGAAAGATTGGAAAAATTGCAGCTTTTATGAGAGAAGTTCGAGAGGTAGAAACGGCAGCTCGGAAAGAAGATAGATTAACGACAAAATATGCTTCAATGAGCAAAGCTCGAGCTCAAGAAACTGAAGCGCAGAGAGAAGAGATATTGAAGAAAAATGCAGCTTTTATGAGCAAAGCTCAGGCACAGCAAACCAAAGTGCAGAGAAAAGACAGATTAGCAAAAAAGCTGCTTATAAGAGTGAAGTGCACGCACAAGAGACCGAAGCGCAGAAAAAAGAGAGATTAGCTAAAAAAAAAAAAGGTTCAGCTAAAAGGAAACGTCTACAAAACGAGACGGAGGACGAAAAGAAGGTAGATTAGTGAAAAGATGAGCGTGGAGCAGAATTTATGGAGTTTGAATACCATGTGGACTAGGTCTTCTCAGGAAAGGAAACCACGTATAAATTTAAAAAACGCTGTATGGAAACCGCATGTAAAAACCAAAAACAGTCTATGTACCTACCTCAGGGATTGTTGGGAAACCGGTACTTATGGCAAGTTCATTAATCAATGTATTTTCAATACACGAGAGTTCATAAAAGCAACTTTTAGGGTACCCGACTTGAGGACCCCTAATGTCGCTTATTCGTCATGCTATAAATCACTCTTGAGCTCTCCCAATGTGAAAGCTCATAATTCATTTACAGCCCTGAGACCTTCTAATGTTGCTTTTCTGTAGTGCAGGTAACAATTCGTCATTCTTACAATGTGAAAGCTTAAAAGCATTTGCACTACCTCCCACCCCAAATGTTTCTAATTCGTCATTTTCACACTCTGAAAGCACTCGAGAGATCGCACAGAATGAAAGCTCGTATATCATTCGTGAGACACAGGATGTCCTTCACACCTGGAGGTACCATAAGGACACATTTCGGTAGCAAAACGGCGTAGGTAGCATAAGTACATATTTAGGTAGCGAAAAGACACTCAGATTGCAAAAGACCCTCCCCATGGACTACCTTGACCTCCTTCGCACTTGGAGGTAGTATAAGGACTCGTTTTGGTAGCAAAAGGCCCCCATGGATGACCTTGACCTTGACCTTTGACCATGACCTTTGGGTGGGGGTGTGTGTTGGTTTCTACCATATCGCAATATTCCCTACACGCTACGCTAAAATCAGTTCAAAACACAAAATCCTTGATATTTTGAATTGTAGTTTCTAAATAATAAGCAATAGCTTCTTAGGGTTAAGACCATAGGAGAGCTGCTGAAGAAACCTTCAAAATGGTGTAGTGAAATGTTAAAATCAGTCGACGAGAAGTGAAAATATGTACAATTTGGTTTATTATCAATCTATCTGAAAACTGCTTATGATGTCATAGTTTGATCAGGAAAACTAATCAGAAAGAATGAAACTTTGACCAGCCAAAATAAACTTTTCCATGAGCAAACTATGACGTCGTTGTTGTTTGGTCAAGGTTTTTGACCCATTTTGTCACCTTCATTATTACTCAACGACCTATCCAATACCAATTTGTTTTACAAACCATTTCCAGGTGTACCACTTTCATTGTACAAAATCAGGTTTAAGTAATGCAGTGGTTATTTCATGATGCAATCACAAAGATTGCATTTGAGTGTTCTAGGACAGCCCACTTTAGTAGATGCAATTCACTACTACGATGGACTGTGGTCAAAAACCATTGTCGAAGCCCTGCCTCCCCAAACAGACCTACTACAATACCGGGTCTGCCTTCAACAAAACCTACGAAAACCTTTTCGAAGTACACGATACCTACCTAGGGGCTGTGCTCATGAATGAATTTTTTTTTTACTGGTCGGTTGTACTGCTGTCGGTACGATCCACACAGAGGCAGTTTGATGCGTTTATTCGTCTTCAGACTCTTTCCCCAAGAGTTTATCGATGCTCGCAAAGTGTCGGTACAGCTCGGACCATTCCGTAAACGAAAGTTGTAACAAAGTAACCACCGCCGTTGTTTTAGGGTCGTATTCCACAAAGTGCACTTGCGTGTCGTCATTCGTAAATCGCACTCTGATTCTTTTCTCCTCTCCGACACGAAGCGCTTTCATTTTAAAATCCAACAAGAATTTCATTTTGTTTCTGTTGTCGAGTTGGACAGTTCCAACATTATTGCCAACATATTTTTTTTCGTGTACAGTTAGCTCCAATTGCTCGATTAACACTTCTCCGGCTATTTCGATGAACGGCTCGAAGACCTGTTTCGAAGTGGGATCCGTAACGCTTTTCCATAGACCCTCGTCCGTGCTTTCCCAACCTTTCCAGGCGAACCTATTTTCTTCTTCATCCTTGGACAGCAATTTTTCCCTCCACTGATTGAGTACAGATCTGTTGATCTTTTCACCCAGTCTATAGGCAGGTCCATTCCAACGAGTTGAGTCTCAACTCTGTGGTAAGCCCTGCCGGTTTGTTAAAAACGAGAGTTGGTCCGCTTTCAATCATGACATTGAGGTATTTACTCAGGATAAAATAACCGCTAGTAGCGTCCATGATGAGAATGTATCGTAGAGTTTGTTCTTTAATAAAAAATATAGATATTTTATTCAACAAACATTATTACAAGCAACAAATCACCGAGCCATTCGTTTCTTTTTCTCTCTTAGCGCTCTTTGAGACAAACTTCTTTTTTCCCTGAACACTATTTTCTCCTCTTCAGTCATTCTCGCTCGTCGGTCTTTTTCAGCAGCTTGTTTTTTTCTTTTTCTGGATAGGAGTTAGTGTGGCGTGCCTATCCCTATCTAACCGTCTTCGTTTATCCCTGGCTCTCTTCTTCCACTCTTCTGGATTTTGCACTTTCAACTGCCTACTCTCCCTCATTCGTAATTTCCTCATCTCGGTTTCTCAAACCTCGATATTTTCAATTTCTTTAATCCTCTGTTCTACTTCATCCCCGTTCCACCGAGTTTCCGCCCCTTCATCGCTAATTACACCGTTGGACTTACCTGTCCATACTCCGTCATTGGATAAAGACTCCACGAGCAAATCATGATGATAGCCATCGTAGTCATCATCCTCATGGTAAGAAATATAATTGATGCCACGAAGTCCGATTGCAAAAGTTTTTACTTCGTTTACAAGGAATCTTTTGTGGTCATAGGCTGACAGTAGGGATTTATTCACCACGGTCGTGGCCAGCTGGTGATGGCTGTCACTGGCGATCTTGTACCAACACCCTCTTTGTTCCTGATTAGAATGGAGAGACACCATATAATCTTCGTGGCTTAAGTGTTTCTCCACGAATCTCTTGGAAATTACCTTCGCTTTTTTCGTTTCGCTTTGGGAGGTCACGAGCGAATGCATCTTGCTACTCAACCCCACAAACTCTTTTATCGGTACACCCTTCGTGGCATCTTTCATCTTTCCCAACACTTGCTTGTTGACGTTGCAGAACAGTGGATGTTGAGGATCGTAGTTGCTAGTGTCGAATCTACTCATGTTTTTAGCCATGTCCGCGTACATGTCCTCAGTTTCAATGCAATAGCACAGCGAGTCCGTGTCTGTGAACAGCAGTCTTGCTCGATCTCCATATTGGAGACGTATGTATCGGTAGTGATATTCGTGGAAAAGGAGTTTGGACAACTTTAGTATGGCGAACCCCGAGTAGGTGGGAAGATCACACATCACCTTGCGTACTTTCGAATTGATCTGAACCAGGTTTTCGTGCAATATCCGAAACGAATCGCATTGGGTTGGGTGGAATATTTGATGTCTCCCTTGCTGTCGGTGCATAGCTTGACTTTGAGTCTTTTCTGTTTACGTTCAATGGTCTTCCCAACAACCGAATTAGGACACAACTTGTGAAATTCCCCTTCAGACACCGTCTTCGATTCCTTTCGTTTTGCTGCAACCAGGGCTTCTGATTGAAATCAGCACCCTCCTGATGTGACGAAAGACCAAGCCGTATTAGAGATAAAATTTTTAGGTTACGGTAGGGAATTACATACCACGTCTTCCTCAGTAGGTTGGCTACTAGCTTCACGACAGGTTTCACTGGTTTTCCTCGTAACAAAGATTTCGAATAGTCTGAAACTAATTCTTCTCTCATTTCAAATTTTTCAGAGCAAGCGGGTAGTCGTTGTGGAGCTCGTGAAGTTTGTTCGGGTAGTCCAGATCTACTTCCAGAATGTATCCTACAGACGATGTGTCTGCTATCTTAGTCACGTCGAAAACTCGAATCTCATCCTTAGTCAAATACCTAACGCCGTTGTAAGGCAGCAGCTAGCTCATGGCCCAGCCGTAAGCGCTATTGAGGTCCCAATCGATGATGTACTTGTTAGGTTTTGTTGAATCGTACGTTTCGGGAATGTACGGGTTGTTGGCCTTCGCGAACCTTCGACTAATGAAGCTAACTCCACCCTGTATTCCCGACAAGATGAAGTTATGTTTGCTAGAGTGAGTAAATAGTTCCAGCTCGGCCTTGGTCATCTTTAAAGCTGCCGCCCAGCTAAACCCCGGGGTGGAGACGTAATAGCAGGGATCTATGTCGTAGTCTCGCAGGCAGATCCTACGGAATTCTTCGAAAATGTCTGCCAAAAGCAGACAGTCGGTTAGCTGATACATTTCGTGGTAAGAGGAAAACTTTTTGATTTTTCAGCATACTCTAAATCTTTTTGGCGTGATCGTATTGTTCGTCAGTTAGGCCTTCTTCATTGAGTATGGAATAAAAGTCTTCTTTCGGTGGTAAAGATTCCTCTTCGAACACACTCATGTTGGAAACGTGTTCATATGGGTACTAACTCTTACGGGTTAACAGATCCATGGCAGTCTCTTCCTGGACGTCGGGAAGGAACCATTTGTCCTTCCCACCAGCTTTCAAGAACCCCTTCACCATCCTAAACTCGTAATTACGTTTATGTCTATCCGCCAGAGTTTTTAGAGAAGAGGAGAGAAAATTATAGCTGTCTACGAACTTAAACCGAATGACCCTTTTCTTTTTTTTCGTTTCATCCCATCCCGTTTCAACGGTGATGGTCATGCTCATAAACCTTTCCGTATTTCTCGCGAGGACTTCTACTTTTTTCGGAAACTTGTGCACCGGTCTTACCAGTAGATGCATATCTTAAGCTTCGAGGCAGTGAAATACCACGGGGATCGTAGTGTGCTCTCGGGCATCAGATCACAACTCGAGTAAGAAGCTCCTCTGTACTGGCCGGTAACGTGGCAGTGATCCCGGACTTTGTCGTCTTTTGAACTGAATGGCTTTTTGCAGTAGATGCAGTCTACAGCGTGGTTAAACTCAGCCTCTTGGACCGGAGTGAGGCATAGTGGTTGGACTATTTTTAATGTTTCGTCGTACTCACACGCTTCAATCACCAACAGATCGAGGCATTGTTCAACGGCATACTCTCCCAAGTAATAAGCAGCTTTCCACCACGACATAGCCGAAGCTGCAAGGTTGATGGTGGTTGATTTTCTTCCTGGAGCTGTTAGAGGAAGGAACGGGTTTCAAAAGGCACTCGAAATCTGCGTATATGATTTTGGGGTGAATATTTCTTCTATTGAAAGCTTCAAACTTCAAAATGTTTTCACCCGGTTTTAAGAATTTGAGCGTCTGAGTGACGGATTGGTTCTTCTACAGTCCAGTTTGTGTTTGTCTCTCAGCGATGCCTTTCTATAAGTGGCGAAACAATTTCGACAGTAATATTTCGGGTTGCTTCCCTATCCCTGGTGTTGGAGAAATTGGTCACAATCCACGATGGTGCAGTAGTGAAAATTTGTGACTCGTCGGTAATTAAAAGATATACGGGTTGGCCTTTAAAATTCGTGCTCCCACGAAGGGGATGCAAGCCGTTCTCTTTGGTATAAGCAATCACATTGATCGATAAATCTTTGTTGGCCATCTCGAATGCGTCAATGTTATCCAGCCGCGTTGGAAAGTCCAGCATCGAACAATCTCACATATACTTTGTATACCGTTCTCACATATACTTTGTATTCTTTCAGATTCACCATGCTTAATTTGTGTTTGGCAGCCAGAATTGAATAAAAGAAGCACTTCTGGTCTGTGAAATTTTGAACATTGACTACACACTTCCACTTCTTTTTTAATTTTTCTAGCAGAGGAATGTAAGAGCCCGGTCTGAGCGGGTCGATTTTTGCTACTCGGATTGTGAGTTCGTAGGAGTGACTTATCACCCAACCACTCTATCTTTCGGCGAATTCGTCGATGGAACGTTGGATTTTAGCATAAGCTGCATCCAGTAACTTGGGAATATCTAATGGATTGTAGATTGGGGAGTAACGGGACTGAAATCCAGTTGGTATTTCTTGGCTATTTCAAACGAAACTCACTCCTAAACCAATTTGAGCTCTGCAAGTCACCAATTGCCGGAGACATTCGTGCAGTAGAGCTTCTATACCTCTTCGCATCAACATTAAAATGTACAACGGGTATACAGCTTGCACAGCCTTCTTGTACTTTCTATGTTCGAGTCCTTGTTCACAGAGGATGGGATCGTCTGTACAGCCCGACTCCCTCTCGAAGCAATCGGACTCGGGTGGGTAACTATTCCTGTGTGTTTCTACGAGGTGTTGTATCAATCTTTCTCGGGTAGGATACGTTTGAGCGCAGTAAACGCAGGTAAAGTTTGTTTTTTCCATCGCTCCAACTGAATGATTCTGTTTAATAATATAAATAACATGAACAGTAATAATTTCAAAGTTCTGGTCTCAGTTTAATAATATAAATAGAAAGAGGAAAAATTTGGTATTTTTGTTGTTATTTTCCTAGAACAACTGGCTTTTCATCGAGCCAACTGTCAAAGCGCTCGTCGTAGCCTTTCCACCTGACGAGGTAACGAGTTTTTCCTCCTACTTTTTTAGTCTTCATAATCTCTTCGACTAAAAACAGATCTTGCACGTTAGTTTTCTGCAACTCTTGCTCGTAAAAAGTGCTTTAGATTTTACTACCCAGTTGGTCGACCAACCTGTAGCAAGTCGGTCGAGTTTTTCTGACTTCACTCACCCCGAACAGTTCGTTGGTAAAGTTTTGAAAATATCCCTTGTCGAATACAGATTTTGCCGTTGTCACTCTTACTAAATCCCCGACTTTGAAACTATTTTTCTTCTTTTTGGAAGGGCTCTTTTTCAGCAATATGTTTCTGATCTCCGGTTCATCGCGTTTAGTTACTTCGGATGGTTTCATTTTAATGGTAGAATGAACTCTGTCGTTGTAATCTTTGACAACTTCACCTATAATGTCTATCCACTTGTGGTTACCTCGCAGAGTGAACCGTTTCCACATGTTCGACTTCAATGTGCGATTTAGGCGTTCTACTACGCTCGCCTTGAGTTCTGACTTGGTCGAATAGTGGTTTATTTTGTGGCGTTTCATTAGTGCTGCAAAATCTTTATTATAGTATTCCTTCCCTTTGTCGCTTTGTAGGCTTTTAAGTGGATTAGACATCGTGTTTAATATCTCGTTAAAAGCGCCAGTGACATCCGCGGCGTTCTTCGATTTCACAGGGACGGTCCAAGCGTATTTAGAGAATACATCGATGGCAGTCAGCAAGTATTTGTAATTTTCGTTTTGTTCTGCGTAAGGTATCATCTCCACCAGGTCCGCTTGAACTAAATCACCTATCCCGTAGCTAATAACGTGCCTTCTCTGAAAGTTTCGCCTAGCTGGCTTGTGTAGCTCCTCCACTAAAGTTTCCATTTGATCTTTTTTTTTTATTTCCCATTCCAAACTTTACTTTGGTTTTCATAGCTGCGGCTACGGCAGCTGCTGCCAACTTCTCTTTCAGACCAGTTTTGCTAGATTTTGCTACTTTTACTGCATCGGAGGCCAACTTTCTATCAGCTTCGTGCCTTCGTTCCAAGTCTGGTTTGGCAGAGTATTCGATATCGTGCTGTTTGGAGGCCTCATCCAGAGAATTGATGGCAGAGTCGCCTCTGTTCAGTCTCTTGTTCAGTTTTGTTTCCGGACCGCAATAGTTGTATCCCGGAATGTGAAGTTCCGCCGGCAACTTGTCGATCGCGCTGTTCAACAATCCAGAGCCTCTGCTCTTCAGAAACTGTGCTTTCCTCATGCCGCACACTTTACACTCGCCCTTCAGCAGTTGTTGATAATTCTTATTCACAACGTGCCTGACATTTTTACTGGCTGTAACTCTTTTGTATTTGAGGCAGTACTTCTCTGTTTATTTATAAAATGAGAATGAAAAGGTATTTTAGATACTAGTTTTGTAGAGAATTTATCAAAATACCATTTTTTTCTTAATGCAGCTGAAAGATGAAAGTGTTAAATTATGACATAGCGGATGTCAATAAGTGACCATCACCTGGTAATTTACTGAATTTTCAAGAGGACGTAAGGTGCATCATTTGCGGCCCTGCCGGTTGTGGAAAGGCCAATTTAGTTATAAATTTCATTTGCAATCCAGGTTGGTTGAATTATGACAGCCTGCATGTGTACTCCAAGTATTTATTTCAAAACAAATATTTCCATCTCAGGAGAGCTTTCGAGGAAATATGTCCGGGCGCAGCTACCCTTTGTTCCAACAACAAAGATATCCCACCACCAGAAGAACTGCCATGTGGCAAAACGGTAAATTTATTGGATGATTTCATGATTGAGAAACAAGACAGAATCGACGGCAGGCACGCGGACGCCTCGATCTTTTATTTATGTCAGACTTACAGCAGGATACCCAAGAGAGTTATTCGAGATAATTCCAACATAATAATTCTCTTCAGGCAAGACGAAGCAAACCTCTAACATGTCTTCAATAACCACGTTAGTGGTGACACGATTTTCCGACGAGTTTTGTCGCATGTGTGGTGAGGTTTGAAATTCTGTTCCGTACGGATTCCTACTCATCGATAAAACTAAACCCTTGGATCGAAGGTATAGGAGAATCCTCGTCCAACAACGACGTGTCTGCCGAAGGTTTTTGTTGACATTAACGTACGTCTAGGTTTTTGTTGACATTAACGTTTGTTGACTTAACTTCACTACTGGTCTACTATAGGTCTACTGTTTAATAATATAAATAACATGAACGGTAATAATTTCAACGTCCTGGTCTCAGTTTAATAATATAAATAAAAAGAGGACAAATTTGGTATTTTTGTTGTTTTCCTAGAACAATTGGCTTTTCATCAAGCCAACTGTCAAAGCGCTCGTCGTAGCCTTTCCACCTGACAGGTAACGAGTATTCCCTCCCACTTTTTTAGTCTTCAGAATCTCTTCGACTAAAAACAGATCCGGCACATTAGTTTTCTGAAACTCTTGCTTGTAAAAAGTGCCTTCGATTTTACTACCCAGTTGGTCGACCAACCTGTAGCAAGTCGGTCGAATTTTTCTGAATTCACTCACCTCGAACAGTTCGTTGGTAAAGTTTTGCAAATATCCCTTGTCGAATACAGATTTTGCCGTTGTCACTCTTACTAAATTCCCGACTTTGAAACTATTTTTCTTCTTTTTGGAAGGGCTCTTTTTCAGCAATATGTTTCTGATCTCTGATTCATCGCGTTTAGTTACTTCGGATGGTTTCATTTTAATGGTAGAATGAACTCTATCGTTCTAATCTTTGAAAGTTTTATCTATAATGTCTATCCACTTGTGGTTACCTCGCAGAGTCTCCACATGTTCGACTTCAATGTGCGATTCAGGCGTTCTACTACGCTCGCCTTGAGTTCTGACTTGGTCGAATAGTGGTTTATTTTGTGGCGTTTCATTAGTGCTGCGAAGTCTTTATTATAGTATTCCTTGCCTTCATTGCTTCGTAGATTTTTAAGGAGATTAGACATCGTGTTTAATATCTCGTTAAAAGCGCCAGTGACATCTGGGCATTCTTCGATTTCACAGGGACGGCCCAAGCGTATTTAGAGAATACATCGATGGCAGTCAGCAAGTATTTGTAATTTTCATTTTGTTCCGCGTAAGGTATCATCTCCACCAGGTCCGCTTGAGTAGTTGAATTTTACAACGATATGGACCTGACGACATTCCATAGGAATACCATGGACAATATGTAGTGAACTGCTTCAGGTCAAAAAGTGTGCAATACTATAACGTACTCCTTCAACAAAACGAGTACCAAACCTTTTCAGAAGGAAACGATGGGATATACTAGGTGCTACTCTCACAATGAAACAATGGAAAAAATATAATTTTTTTTGCCGGGTTGTACTGGCATCGATATCGAACGCTAAACCTTTTTCTGTCTCTAGCTATTTGGCTTCTGAAAATTTCCCCATGAGTTTATCGATGCTCACAAAGTGTTTGTAGAGCTCGGACCATTCCATAAACGAAAGTTGTAACAAAGTAACCACCGCCGTTGTTTTAGGATCGTATTCCACAAAGTGGACTTGAGTGTCGTCATTCGTAAATCGTACTCTGATTCGTTTCTCCTCTCCTATACGAAGCGCTTTCATTTTAAAATCCAACAATAATTTCATTTTGTTTCTGCTGTCGAGTTTGGACAGTTCCAACATTATTGCCATCATGTGTTTTTCGTGTACAGTCAGATCCAATTGCTCGATTAACACTTCTCCAGCTATTTAGATGAAAGGCTCGAAGACCTGTTTCGTAGTGGGATCAGTAACGCTTTGCTACCCACCCTCGTCCGTGCTTTCGCAACCTTTCCAGGTGAACCAATTATCTTATTCGTCCTTGGACTGCGTTTTCTCCCTCCACTGATTGAGTACAGATCTGTTGATCTTTTCACCCAGTCGGTATAGGTAGGTCCATTCCACCAAGTTCCACCAAGTGACATTGAGGTATTTACTCAGCATGAAATAACCGCTAGTTGTCTCCATGATGAGAATGTATCGTAGAGTTTGTTCTTAAATAAAAAAAAATGTTTTATTCAACAAACATTATTACAGATCAAAATTATTTTTATACAACGTTACTACGGCAGCTCGGCCTAGCATCACCGAGCCATCAGTTTCTTTTTCTCTCTTAGCGCTCTTTGAGACAAACTTCTTTTTTCCCTGAACACTATTTTCTCCTCTTCAGTCATTCTCGCTCGTCGGTCTTTTTCAGCAGCTTGTTTTTTCTTTTTCTGGATAGGAGTTAGTGTGGCGTTCCTATCCCTATCTAACCGTCTTCGTTTATCCCTGGCTCTCTTCTTCCACTCTTCTGGATTTTGCACTTTCAACTGCCTACTCTCCCTCATCCGCAATCTCCTCATCTCGGCTTCTCGAACCTCTACATTTTCAATTTTGTTCAGCCTCAGTTCCACTTCATTCCCGTTCCACCGAGTTTCCGCCTCTTCATCGCTGATTATACCGTTGGACATACCCGTCCATACTCCGTCATTGTCATTGTCTAAAGACTCCATGAAGAAATTATGAAGATAGCGCTCCCCATCGTAGTCATCATCCTCGTGGTAAGTAATATAATTGATGCCACGATGTCCGATCGCAAAAGTTTCTACTTCGTTTACGAGGAATCTCTTGTCGTCGTAGGCCGACAGTAGGGATTTATTCACCACGGTCGTGGCCAGCTGGTGATGGCTGTCACTGGCGATCTTGCACCAACTCCCTCTTTGTTCCTGATTCGAACGGAGAGTCGCCCTATAATCTTCGTGGCTCAAGTGTTTCTCCACGAATCTCTTGGAAATTCCCTTCGCTCTTTTCGTTTCGCTTTGGGAGGTCTCGAGCGAATACATCTTGCTATCAACCCCACAAACTCTTTTATCGGTACTCTCTTCGTGGCATCTTTCATCTTTCCCAGCACTTGCTTGTTGACGATACAGAACAGTGGGTGTTGAGGATCGTAGTTGCTAGTGTCGAATCTACTCATGTTTTTAGCCATGTCCGCGTACACGTCCTTGGTTTCGATGCAGTAGCACAGCGAGTCCGTGTCCGTGAACAGCAGTCTTGCTCGATCTCCGTATTGGAGACGTATGTATCGGTAGTGAAATTCGTAGAGAAGGAGTTTGGACAACTCTAGTATGGCAAACCCCGAGTAGGTGGGAAGATCGCTCGTCACCTTGCGTAATTTCGAGTTGATCTGAACCATGTTTTCGTGCAATATCCGAAACGAATTGGCGTTGGGTTGGGTGGAATATTTGATGGCTCGCTTGCTGTCGGTGCATAGCTTGACTGTCAGTCTTTTCTGTTTCTGTTCAATAGTCTTCCCAAACACCGAATTAGGACACAATTTGTGAAATTCCCCTTCAGACACCGTCTTCGATTCCTTTCGTTTTGCCGTATGAAAATCTATATATTGTTTCAACCAGGGCTTCTGATTGAAACTCAGCACCCTCCAGACGCTACGAAGGACCAAGCCGTGTTCGAGGTAGAATTTTAGGTTACGGTAGTGAATTACGTACCGCGTCTTCCCCAGTAGTTTGCCACTAGCTTCACGGCAGGTTTCACCGGTTTTCCTCGCAACAACCTTTTCGAATAGTCCGAAACCAATTCTTCTCTTATTTCAAACTTTTCAGGAGCAAGCGGGTAGTCGTTGTGGAGCTCGTGAAGTTTTTTCGGGTAGTCCAGATCTACTTCCAGAATGTATCCTACCGACGACGTGTCTGCTATCTTAGTCACGTCGAAAGCTAGAATCTCGTCTTTGGTCAAATACCTAAAGCCATTGTAAGGCAACGGCTGGCTCATGGCCCAGCCGTAAGCACTATTGAGGTCCCAATCGATGATGTACTTCTTAGGTTTCGTTGGATCGTACGTTTCGGGAATGTACGGGTTGTTGGCCTTCGCGAACCTTCGACTAATGAAGCTAACTCCACCCCGTATTCCCGACAAGATGAAGTTATGTTTGCTAGAGTGAGTAAACAGTTACAGCTCGGCCTTGGTCATCTTTAAAGCTGCCGCCCAGCTAAACCCCGGGGTGGAGACGTAATAGCAGGGATCTATGTCGTGGTCTCGCAGGCAGATCCTACGGAATTCTTCGAAAATGTCTGCCAAAAGCAGACAGTCGATCATCTGATACAGTTCGTGGTAAGAGGAAAACTTTTTGATTTTCAGCATACTCAAAATCTTTTTGGCGTGATCGTATCGTTCGTCAGTTAGGCCTTCATCTTTGAGTTTGGAATAAAAGTCTTCTTTCGGTGGTAAAGACTCCTCTTCGAACACACTCATGCTGGAAACGTATTCGTAAGGGTAGTATCCCTTATGGGCTAACAGATCCACGGCAGTCTCTTCCTCGACGTCGGGAAGGAACCAGTTGTCCTTCAAAGCAGCTTTCAAGAACAGCTTCACCATCCTAAACTCGTAATCACGTTTGTGTCTCTCCGCAAGAGTTTTCAGCGAAGAGGAGAGAAAATTATAGCTGTCTATGAACTTGAGCCGAATGTATCTTTTCTTTTTTTCCGCTTCATCCCATCCTGTTTCAACGGTGATGGTCATGCTCATGAACCTTTCAGTATTTCTCGCGAGGACTTCTACTTGTTTCGGAAACTTGTGCATCGCTCTTACCAATAAATGCATATCGTAAGACTCGAGGGAGTGGAATACGACGAGGAACGTGGTGCGCTCTGGGGCATTCAGATTACAACTCGAGTGAGAAGCTCCTCTGTACTGGCCGGTAACGTGGCAGTGATCCCGGACTTTGTCGTCTTTTGAACCGAATGGCTTTTTGCAGTAGATGCAGTCTACAGCGTGGTTAAAAACGGCCTCTTGGACCGGAGTGAGACATAGTGGTTGGACTCTTTTTAACGTTTCGTCGTACTCGCGTGCTTCGATCACCAACTGATCGAGGAATGTTCGACGGCATCCTCTCCCAGGTAATAAGTAGTTCTTTCTTTAGTGTTTCCAGGCCCCATCGCGACGTAGCCGAAGCTGCAAGGTTGATGTTGGTTGATTTTCTTCCCGGAGCTGTTGTTGGGTTTCAGAAGGCACTCGAAATCTGCGTATATGATTTTGGGGTGAACGTTTCTTCTATTGAAAGCTTCAAACTTCAAAATGTTTTCGCCAGGTTTTAAGAATTTGAGAGCTTGAGGTGATGGATTGGTTCTTGTACAGTCCAGCTTGTGTTTTTCTCTCAGCGATGCCTTTCCATAAGCGGCAAAACAATTCCGACAGTAATATTTCGGGATGCTTCCCGATCCCTGGTGTCGGAGAAATTAATCACAATCCACGATGGCGCAGTAGTGAAAATTTGCCGACTCGTCGGAAATTAAAAGAAGATCTACGGGTTGGCCTTCAAAGTTCATGCTCACACGAAGGGGATGCAAGCCGTTCTCTTTGGTATAAGCAATCACGTTGATCGATAAATCTTTGTTGGCCATCTCGAATGCGTCGATGTGATCCAGCCGCGTTGGAAAGTCCAGCATCGTACAATCTACCGTTCTCACATATACTTCGTATTCTTTCGGATTCACCTTGCTTAATTTGTGTTTGGCAGCCAGAACTGAATACAAGAAGCACTTCTGGTCTGTGAAATTTTGAACATTGACTACACACTTCCACTTCTTTTTTAATTTTGCTGGCAGAGGAATGTAAGAGCCCGGTCTGAGCGGGTCGATTTTTGCTACTCGGATTGTGAGTTCGTAGCAGCGATTTATCACCCAACCACTCCCTCTTTCGGCGAATTCGTCGATGGAACGTTGGATTTTAGCATAAGTTGCGTCCAGTAACTTGAGAATATCTAATGGATTATAGAGTGGGGAGTAGTGGGACTGAAATCCAGCTGTTATTTCTTGGCCATTTCAAACGAAACTCACTCCTAAACCAATTTGAGCTCTGCAAGTCACCAATTGCCGGAGACATTGGTACAGTAGAGCTTCTATACCTCTTCGCATCAACATAAAAGGTACAATAGGTTTACAGCTTGCACGGCTTTCTTGTATTTTCTATGTTCGAGTCCTCGAACACAGAGGATGGGATCGTCTCTACAGCCCGACACCCTCTCGAAGCAATTGCACTCGGGGGGATAACTATTCCTGTGTTTCTTTACGAGGTGTTGTATCAATCTTTCTCGGGTAGCATACGTTCGAGCGCAGTAAACGCAGGTAAATATTGTTTTCTCCATCTGAATGATTCTGTTTATTAATATAAATAATATGAACGGTAATAACTTAAACCTCCTGACTTCTGTTTAATAATATAAATAAAAAGAGGAAAAATTTGTTTTTTTTGTTGTTATTTTCCTAGCACAACTGGCTTTTCGTCGAGCCAACTGTCGAAGCGCTCGTCGTAGCCTTTCCACCTGACGAGGTAACGAGTTTACCCTCCGACTTTTTTAGTCTTCAAAATCTCTTCGACTAAAAACAGATCCGGCACGTTAATTTTCTGCAACTCTTGTTCGTAAAAAGTGCCTTCTATTTTACTACCCAGTTGGTCGACCAACCTGTAGCAAGTTGGTCGAGTTTTTCTGACTTCACTCACCTCGAACAGTTCGTTGGTAAAGTTTTACAAATATCCCTTGTCGAATATAGATTTTGCCGTTGTCACTCTTACTAAATCCCCGACTTTGAAACGATTATTCTTTTTGGAAGGGGTCTTTTTCACCAGTATTTTTCTGATATGCGGTTCATCGCGTTTAGTTACTTCGGATGGTTTCATTTTAATGGTAGAATGAACTCTGTCGATGTAATCTTTAACAACTTTATCTATCGTGTCTATCTACTTGTGATTACCTCGCAATGTAAACCGTTTCCACACGAGGCTTTTCAATGTGCGATTTAGGCGTTCCACTATGCTCACCTTGAGTTCTGACTTTGTCGAATAGTGGTTTATTTTGTGGCGTTTCGTTAGTGCTGCAAAACCTTTATTGAAAAATTCTTTGCCATCATCCGTTTGTAAATTTTCAACGGGACTAGACATCGTGTTTAATATCTCGGAAAATGCCGCCGTGACATCCTCAGCATTTTTGATTTCACAGGGACTGCCCAAGCGTATTTAGAGAATACATCGATGGCAGTCAGCAGGTACTTGTAATTTTCGTTTTGTTTCGAGTAAGGTATCATCTCGACCAGGTCTGCTTGAATTAAATCACCTATTCCGTAACTAATATCGCGCCTTCTCGGAAAATGCCGCCTTGCGGGCTTGTGCAGCTCATCCACTAAAATTTCCATTTTATCTTTTTTTTAACTCCCATTCCCAACTTAACTTTGGTTTTCATGGCAGCGGCTACAGCCGCTGCTGCCAACTTCTCTTTCAGACCTGTTTTGCTAGATTTTGCTGCTTTTACCGCGTCGGAGGCCAACTTTCTGTCCGCTTCGTGTCTTCGTTTCAAGTCTGGCTTGGTAGAGTATTCGATGTCGTGCTGTTTGCACGCTTCGTCCAGAGAATTGATAGCAGCGTCGCCTCTGTTCAGTCTCTTGTTCAGTTTCGTTCAGGGACCACAATAGTTGTATCCCGGAATGTGGAGTTCCACAGGCAACTTGTCTATCGCGCTGTTCAACAATCCAGAGCCTCTACTCTTCTGAAACTGAGCTTTCCTCGTGCCGCATACTTTACACTCATCCTTCAGCAGTTGTCTGTAATTTTTAGTTATAACGTGTTTGACATTTTTACTGGCTGTAACTCTTTTGCATTTGAGGCAGTACATCTCATTTTATAAATAAACACAGAACGAAAAGGTATTTTAGATACTAGTTTTGTAGAGAATTTATGAAAATACCATTTTATCCTTACAGCAACTGAAAGATGAAAGTGTTAAATTATGACATAGCCGATATCAAAAAAAAGACCATCGACTGGTAATTTACTCAATTTTCCAGAAGACGTAAGGTGCATCATTTGCGGCCCTGCAGGTTGTGGAAAGACCAATTTAATCATAAATTTCATTTGCAATCCAGGTTGGTTGAATTACGATAGTCTGCACGTTTATTCCAAGTATTTGTATCAAAGCAAATACGTCCATCTCAGGAGATCTTTCGAGGAAGTATGTCCGGACGTAGCTACCTTTTGTTCCAACAACGAAGACATCCCACCACCAGAAGCACTGCCATGTGGCAAAACGGCAATTTTATTGGACGATTTCATGATTGAGAAACAAGACAGAATCGAACGATTCTTCGCTTATGGCAGGCACGCACAGGCATCCATCTTTTACTTGTGTCAGACTTACAGCAGAATTCCGAAGAGAGTGATTCGAGATAATTCCAACGTTATAATTCTCTTGAGGCAAGATGAAGCAAACCTCAAACACGTTTTTAATAACCACGTTTGCGGCGACATGATTTTCGACGAGTTTCGCCGCATGTGCGGTGAGATCTGGAATTCTGTTAAGTATGGATTTCTACTCATTGATAAAACTAAACCCTTGGACCAAAGGCACAGAAGAATGCTCGACTGACGATGTGTCTGCCTCAGGTTTTTGTTGACATCAACGTACGTCTGTCTGCTTTGTTGACGTTAACATTTGTTGACTTAAACTCTATTTCATAAAGTACTAAACCGTCATGTCAACTAAAAATAAGAGAAGCAAACCCCAGAAAGAGGTCGATCAGTACGAGGCTCTAAAAAAGCGTCTGAAACAAAAATTTCAAAAAACCAAAATGGAAAAGCAGACTGAATCTGAACACTTGCAAAAGATATTCAAACCAGTCATTGAGCCTATCGTAGAACAGACTAGAAAGCAGATGATACAGGGAAGCGAGGTTTTGACTCAGCGTAAACAACAACTCAAAGAACTGTTGGCTCTAGAAGCTGGACAGAAGAAACAAGAAAAATACCACGGGAAACGGTTAGAGCACATTCAGAAAGCTTTGGAGGCGGCAACTGGCCACGTCGATACCGAAGACGAGGAAAACGTTGATAGTGACGATGGTGAAATACAGTTTAACGCGAGTGCCAGGAGATGACTCTCCAGTTCCATGAGCGCACTACCTGACACACCCTCCAACATGTCGTCGCTTGTCCTCACGCCAGGAGCTCGTAGGAGACAACTGGAAGAGGCGTCTTTACTCGGCAATTCCGCAGTTAGACTCGGACCTCTAGCCACCAAGTATCTAAGTATGTTTGCCACTCGAGAGAGTCTGACCGACCCCACTTTTGGCATTCGATACGACCCTGAAATTAAGTGTTACATGATTGGATCCATGCAAGTAGACTTTCAAGATGACGACCTAATCGTGGGAGGAAAAAAGTACGAAGGGACGGACGATTTGTGGCAGTTGGTTATGTTAAAAAACCCTTCGAAGCCACCGGATGGAGATGCTAGCCTTCTAAATTACCACGATATTCTAAAGAGGAGTAAAGCCATATATCACAACAACGACGACAGTACAAGAAGACTGAAGTCCAGCGCCGGTTTCAAGTACACGACTTTTATAAAACCTGTTTGGGGCAGACCTACAGAGGTGATTGGAAAGGGCTACAGGTTCTACAGAGATCCGAATGACTTGTGTGAGAGGCTGAAGCTCCTCAGAGCTTGTACCGAGGCGGGGAATAATTCTCTGGATAAAGAATAAAGAAATGCGGAGCAAAGCATTGCTGTTCGACGGGGAATATCGCAAACTGATCGGAAAATTCAGTAGATGTTAATGTATTAAACTAAGAATGTCGATAATACTTTCCTCTGATAAAACTGACTTTGTGACCAGTTTTCCTTCCCCGTTGATATTGGAAGGTGCTCACGAATTGGCTCTAGTCAATCTGGAAACTTACAACTCCATTCCAAACGTCATACAGGACGTGACCGACTCTTTCACTTACAGCGCGGACGGTGGTAACACTTGGATTAAAATCGTCGTCCCAGAAGGTTGTTACGAATTAGACGAAATTATAAAAATCATTTACGGAAAACTAAAAGATAACAAGCACTGGAACGACTCAAAAAACGTTCCTTACATTTTAATCGAAGGAAATCTAAACACGCTAAAGTGCGAACTGAACATTACAGACCGGAGACTGGAGGTCGACTTTTCAGAACAAACTAGCTTAGCAAAAATTTTCGGTTTCGAAGCAAAAATTTATAGTTATGGTTGGCACGAGGGAACGAATGCCGTGAGTATTTTAAATGTGAATAGCATACTGGTTCACTGGGATTTGATATCCAGTTCATACCTAAACGGAACGACCCAACCGACTCTCTACTTGTTTTTCCCCATCGTTTCCCCGGGATATAAAGTGATTTCTTCGCCTCATAATCTGATATATCTGCCAGTTACCAAAGACGTGGTTTACTCTATTAGAGTTTGGTTGACCGACCAGGCCAACAGGCCTGTTAATTTGCGAGGTGAGACATTAACTATGAGACTGCATTTACGAAAAACGAAAACCTAAAATGTTGAAATTTAATAAGAATATTATTAAAGCGACCGTTAAGGAACCAACCACCCCCAACCAATTGGGCAGCTCTCATAAAAGAGAAACATTGCCACCAGCGAAGGGAGGGAACAACGAAACTTTCAGAGCTTTGAGAATGGAGATCAACGAGGATTACCTTAACCTTACAGAACCGTTCACGCTGGACGAATCAGTCGTCAGTTACAATTATCACGAGTACGGGCCAATAGTGGGTACAAACGTGAATACTCCCAACAGCGAAATCAGAATTACGGTTCAGAACCAAGATTTATTCACGCACCCGCACAAAAGCTACATTCACGTGAAAGGTACACTTGTCAAGAGTGCGGACGGTTCTGCATTTGCGGTAACCGATAAAATTGCTTTGGTGAACAACGCCGCCGCATATTTATTTAGCACGATACAGTATAAAATAGGCGACAAGACGGTGGATCAATTGAATATGCCCGGTTTTGCAAGCACCATTAAAGGCTTAGTGAGTTACTCTCCAGAGCAACAGGTTGAACTGACCAATAGAGGTTGGATGTTGGACTCCAATAACGCATCTTCGTCGGACGATACCGCAAATTTGATTTTTAAACATAAAAGAGACATTCTCTTTGCCCGCACTCCAAAAGGAAGTTTTTCCTATGCCTTGCCCCTGTCCCACTTATTGGGATTTTGCGAAGACTATACGAAAATCTTGTACGCTTGTCAACAAACACTGGTGCTGATCGATCGTCGGACGATAATGCCATATTCAGAGCGTCGGGCGTTGATGCTGGCAAGATAGTCCTGGACCAAATTAGTTGGTTCCTCCCACACGTGACTCCCTCCGACAGTAAAAAAAAACAAACTGTACGCCTTGGTGGATTCTGGCATCAGCGTCCCCCTCGCATTTAGACACTGGTATGCCGACCAGCTGGACCTTCCTACCTCGACCAGTTGCGCGTGGAGATTGCTCACGTCGTCGGCTTCTGAAAAGCCGAGGTGGATAGTAATAGGTTTTCAGACTGCCAGAGACAATGATGCGAAAAAAAATCCGGCAGTCTTCGATCACTGCAGCTTTACAGTCGTCCACGTAACTCTGAATTCCGAGCGTTATCCTTTCCTCGATTTAAGTACAAATTATGCACAAGGTGACATCTCTAACTTGTATCAAATGATCGTGGATTTTAGGAAGCAGTACTACGGTTTGGGGTTAGCATCCCCTGGGCCCGCCTACGAAGTAAATATTTTCTCGAAGAATTATCCTCTGGTTGCCCTGGACGTTTCCAAACAGTCCGAGAGATTGTCATCGTCAGTTATAGATCTGCAAGTAAAAATGCGCTTTGGGGCCGCCGTCCCTGCCAACACAAAAGCTTTAGCATTGGTCATTAGCGACAGAATAATGTATCTGAAATTGGACAGGAGTAAAGTCGAGGTCTTGGTGTGATGGGATACTTTATTTTTTTATTTTTAAAGAGGAAAAATCATGTAAAAAAACGTGGCAGTCTCTTTGACTCCCCATCAAAAGCAAAAAATATTAAAACACATCAAAGCTGGCAAAGTTCCGTCTTTCCGCCTCGCCAATTCTCAGCTAAAGAGAGGGAACGTGACGCTTCCACTGACCAAAACGCAACACGGTAAAATATTGAAGGCTCGCAAGACGGGCAAAGGCCTCAGCTTGAAATTTTCTCGCACCCAATCCGGCAGCGCGCTACCTTTTCTTCTTCCAGCCTTGGCGGGGTTGAGCGCCGTAGGTAGTTTGGCGGGTGGCGCGGCTGCAATATCCAGAGCTTTGAACTCTGCCAAGAATAACGCCAGGCAGCTGCAAGAATTGAAACGGCATAACGCTGCCATGGAGTCACTCGCCATGTATAGAAAGAAGGGAGCCGGACCTAAAAAACAAAAAAAAGACGTCGAAAAAAAGCAAAGCTCGTGGCAGAGGATATTATCTGAAGCCTGCGTACCATTAGACAGGGCTCTGACCAACGTAGATTTAAACAGATACACAACAAAATTAGGTGTCAGCAATTACAGAGGCACGTTCAGCAAAGACCTCCTTCCTCAACGTTTGCGGGTGAACGGAGAAAGCGGCATGTAGTTAATTTACAGGATTCAACAGGTCCAGGAACCCACTGGGTGTGTTATTTCAGTAGAGGGCCCAGGTGCTGTTTTTATTTCGATTCTTTTGGCTTAAAAGCTCCTCTGGAGATCAAAAGATATCTCGGCGGCAACTTCCTATCCAACCACAGACGTATCCAAGACTCTAGAGAAGTTCTGTGTGGACAGTATTGCTTGTACGTAATTCAACGTTTATTCCAGGGTGAAAACTTTTTTCAAATTATCCATAACTTGAAGGAAAAAATATGAGCTTGGTCAATAAATTTGGTGCCTCCACAAAGCGGATCAAAACGGCATCGCATAATGGAGATTTTTTGAGCGGACCACAAGCTGCTTTCGATGCTAGGCAGAAGAGAATTACCAACTTGGCACTCCCAATTTCCGAATCAGACGCTGCTAACGTCACATTCGTTAAAAACGCACTTGGTTTCTCCATAACTGCAGAAGGCCATTCGAGTTTAGCTGGAAACAGAATAGTCGATCTGGGAGCTCCCACCAATCAAAACGAAGCAGTCACTCTAGGCTATCTGAAACCCGAAACAGGTTTAAGTAAAGATTTTGATAGCAATTTAAGCTTGGCCGACAAGAAATTAGTAGATTTGGCTCAGCCATCAAGTAACAACGACGGAGCGACCAAAAAATACGTGGACAGACAGATAAATCGGATTAAGAAGGAATCACGAGTTTTCAGGCGCGTCTACTGTTTTCGTTCTAATTTAGAAACGAGAGACAATTTTAAATGGTTGGCAGAAAACGGCCAACAGTATTACGTCGCCTCCGGATTGGGCCGCGTGACTAAAGTAATAGCCCTTGCCTCGCAGATCAATACTCCATTTCAAGTCAGTTTGCAGGGCGGAACTAATTCCGTTAAGACCATTCATAAAATTGCTGGCGAAGCAGCTACCGTAGTCAATTTTGACGGGGCGCCGATACAACTGGAAATTGGCAACACGATTTCTGTGTCGAATTCGGGAGGAATTCCTACCGGACATCATTTGTTAGAGGTTGTCTGCGAATTTGAAGGATGAGAGCGTAAAAAAAAACAAAAATAAAGTTAATACCTTTTATTATTAACTAAGCAGCCTCAATTAACCAATATGGATGGCGATAACGTTTTTGCCCTGGGCCCCAACTCTTCTGTTCAAATCACTTCATTCGGCGATAATGCTGTCGTCAACTTTAGGTCCGGCCAGTTTCAAATTGATCTGACTGCCAGTGAGTGGGATGTTTTGTTAAGAAATCACGCAATTTTGAACCAAGAGATTTTGAAACGTAGGGCTGACAAAGCCCATTTCGGAGGTGACGACGAAAGTGCGGCTTTGGGCACCATAGAACAGGTCCAAAAGGTGATCAAATTGTTCCTGAGTCCCTCCACAAAAGCCGTTTTGCTAAATCATCACAATTCTCTGATGCTAACTGCACTGGATTCCTTATTCGTCTCGGGATAAATAAGAGACTCAGAATTAAATTTAACGGCGATGCCACTCGACTCGTCTTCTACACCTTTGATGAGAACATGATGCCAATAACCCAGTTGGAACTATCGTTTGAAGAATGGAACTCGTTCCTTCAAAATATCCCCGAAATCATTCGTGAGACCAAAAATCCATTGGACGAAATTCATCAACAATAAAGCTATGCCACTGTGCTTCAGTCCTCAGATTAATAAAATTTTATTTTATTTTGTTCCTTTGTTTTTGTACTTCCCAGCCAAGCACATTTTCAGTGCACAAAACCAAGCTTCCCTGCTGTGTAAAGAGCTCAAAAAAAAAAAGGAATTTTTAATTTTTGACACGGCAGATCGATAGGGTAGGTCAAAATTACTTAGAATATTGATTTTGGTGGAATTCTGACCATATTTTGAAAAATTCAAAATGGCCACCGAAATCTAGGAGAAAATGAGATGATTAGCTAAAATTATTGTCTTCTTTCTTTTTTTTCGGCTGCAGTATGAAGGAACATTGACTGGCAAAAAAATTAAACAAGTAAAGACTTGTGATTTGCAGCAGGGATCTGGAAATCACAATTTCAATTTTAAAATCGTGTCATCTTAAAAATTTTTACGGATTCGTTCGTAAAATACCCGTTATGGTTGATATTTTGAAAGAATTTAGGAAATCGGTCCATATTTAGAAAAGTTAGAAATTTCAGGCCTGTTGTGGCTGCCACCAATATTTCCTCAATGACAAATTGTTTTCACCACAGATGGCAGTGATAGTAGCTCAGTATTTGGATTCAGTTTCGTTTTATTAATTTTTTCGTTTCGTATGTTTTGATTCAAACTCAATAGATGGCAGCACTCTGTAGCATCGAAGCATTTTTAAATAATTTCGGAAATTGAAATTGAAACTTTACTTTTGTTACTGAAACTTACTTTTGATTTTTCCCATCAACAGATGACAGTGATAGAAATTTATTCAGTTTTATTAATGAGTCAATAGATGGAGCCAGTCGACTTGTTGGTAACAGTTAGTTTGTTTTGCCCATAGATGGTGCAACTGAGCTAGTTTTAGTACCTGGTTGGCATCACTTTCACTTTCGTTTATTAATTTTTTATTATTTTGTTTTGATTTTATGATCAACAGATGGCACTCATGTACAATAGTATTTTCAGTGATGGCTTAGCTGCTGTTCACAGCATTCAGTTTCGTAGGTTTCGATTCAAAGGGGCTTTGCCCATAGAAAGTGAAACAATTTTATTTGTTAGTTAAATTAGTAGATTTATGGCTACTTTTGGTGCCACTGGCAAAAGTGTGTTGCTTGGCTGGGGGTTTTTGAACTAAGGAGCTGTTGAAAATCTGAGATCCAATCGTTGTTTTAAACGAGGTTTTAAACTTAGCATTACAAAGGCAGTATTTGCTTAATTTTTTGGTGGGTTTACTTTCATGTTGACAAACCCCGAATTGAAAGTATTAAGCCACGTTTCTGAGTTTGCCATCAACATATTTGGAAATGCGGCAAACTCATAAACTTGTCCTAATATTTTCAGTTCGGGGGTTAGTCAAGATGAAAACAAGAAAATTGAAATTTGGAGTTTTGTATTGGAATTTTTTGTCAACACCAATAAGTGGACTGCTTATGAGGCCGAAAATGTGTAGTAAATTTGTTGTCAAGTTGACAGCGTGGCACAAAATTTAAAAAATAAACATTTTAATAGGTGTAAATGATATCTCAAATTTGTTAATGGTACTGTGTTGTGGTTTTTTTTTTTACTCGTTTAAGTGTATTTCTGTGTTTTTTTTTGTTGTAAGGGCGGGCCTATGGAGAAACCAATTTTAAGATTGGATTTTTACTCCATAAATTTTTATCTCATTTCAAATCAGGGAAGATTATCTGTACGTGTAATCCACTGTTGCTGGTGGCTGTAAAATAATGTTGTTGCAGGTTGCTGGCTGCTGGTTAATTTTGCTAAGTCCTTAATTAGGTCAAGGTCATTCTGGTTAACGCCTATAAAACCAACTGCCGAACCGCAAGATGGATTCGGCAGTTGGTTTCATACGCGGGGGGGCAATTTCTCACCCCCACATTGTTTCCTAAATGAAACAACGTCGGCTGCATGCTTAGCCATTAGTTACAAAGCCTACTCTAAACCTAACGTGTCAGGTTGGCTGCCAACCTGACACAACGCGGTACCTGGGCAAATGTTTCCACCACATGCGTATCAGTTAGACCCTTGGTCCGGACTATCGAATTTTGTCATCGGCTAGAATAACGCAGTTTCGAAGTCCAGACCAATTCGCCTTTACCCATGTGTTTATCTACAAAATCTGAAACGGTATCGAACTAAAAAAGGCTTTAATCTCCAGCAAATCAAAAGCTTTCTTAATTCAACCCATTTCCGAAAATTGTAGAATATGGAAAACACTTAATAAAAACCCCCCGCACTTCCCCGGGGGGGGGGATACGACGACCAAAATATCACTATACAGGATTTTTTTTTCAATCCAAATAATAATTCTACATGAACATTTCTAGGCTAACGTGTCAACATTAGACATTTTACGTTTGAACGAGGGGCTGAAAATCTGCACTCGTGATCCTCGTGCACCTCTCCCCTACGTGAGGTGCTGGCGAACTTTACTTTTGACGTCATGCACCCCTCCCATAACATTTTACGTTAAAATGTCAACATTGGACATTTTAAATTTGAACGAGGAGTCGAAATCCGTTACTTTGGTATTCGTGCACCTCTTTGCCACTGAACGAATGACATCTGCCAGTACCAAAATTTATTTGGAATGAGGCCGTTTACATCGTACAACATGATAGTGTTGCGAAACATGATGATGCCACTGCTTAGCCGATTCTACAGTACCCCTCAGAAAGAATCCGTCCAGCTGACTGGAATGCAGTTTTCAATTTCGTTTCCAAAGTCAGCACCAGTGCGAAACATCAGACTGGATCCCGTACTAAAACGCTGCCGTAGCAGTGATTTTTCGGGGGAACCGCTCCGAAATTTGACTTAGCATCGTAAGGTTACTAGTTGGCAACTGCGGGGCTTTTAAAAATATATTTTACAAGAAAATACACAATTCTAAATGAATCGTGGATTAAAAAATTAAGTGTACAAGGGCCGGAAAATGTTTGTCGTATTTTTAAAACTAAAGAAAAAAAACGTTTAAACCTTCCTCAACATACCTAATCCAGAGAAGTCGTAGCTTGTTAAACGGAGATAAGTTTGGTCGTGAAACAAAATAGTGTGAATTGTGACTTGGAACATGCTGTGTTCAAGTATCAATTCGCACAAAATTATTCCGACCAAAACTGACCTCCGACTGCTGTCACAGAGAGATGCACTCTGAAAAAAAAACGGTAAGCTGTCGTAGTAACCAGGTAGTAAAGTAACTCGAGAATATGAATGCGATTTGCTCGTCGGCTATCATGAAGCTAGGATAATGGTATGTGCAAAAATACCCGTAAATAAATAATTGCTGCTCGACAACCTGTTGCACAATTTACTATAATAGATTACGGAGATTTTGTCGTCTAATTTTAAATTCTGCCCATCACGAAGCTAGGGTCAATGGTATGTGCAAAAGAACCAATAAATAAATAATTAATCGTCTTCTTGAGTGGTTGCACAGTTTTCAATATATAGATGGTCGCAGATTCGTGGTCTAATTTAAATTTGTGTCATCACTAGGACAATGGTATGTGCAAAACCCGTAAATAAATAATAGCAGCTACGATGTTGCACAGTTTACTATAATACAAATATCGAGCTATAGTAGAAAAATCGCATCATAGTTCAAGAGCCTTACTCACCTAGTACCTACCGTGACACAGTCTAGTGGGAAAATTGCTGACTCTAGCATCGATGCTGCAGTATGTTAGCAGGAAAAGGAAGTATTTTATTGACGTAGGATTGACGCAGGTTGGGCCTCTGAAACCCGGATGCAGACATAGTTAAATCTAACAATGAAACGTTATGAAATGTGTTTTCAAAGCTTTTGTCTGTTAGTTCACGCTTTTATTGACTTGCGTGACATTTATTTTCTAGGATATCCTGCAGGTGGTCGTTTCGTACCTGGAAGTTTCAGTTGAAAATAACGGTTGTGTTGAATGTCGAATGTCGAATAGATTGCTAACTCTGCAGAATTAAACGAGGGTTCTCACAGAAAAAAAAATATGTAAACAAAAATGCTGAGGCCCGTAAGTCTAGTAAAGCGAGAATCAAAGCCAAATAGCTAGAGAGAGAAAAATATATTAACAGTCCATATACATAGGGGACGCCAGTACAACCCGGCAAAAAAATAAAATATTTTTTCCATTGTTTCATTGTGAGAGTAGCACCTAGGTATATCCCATCGTTTCCTTCTGAAAAGGTTTGGTACTCGTTTTGTTGAAGGAGTACGTTATAGTATTGCAAACTTTTTGACCCGAAGCAGTTCACTACATATTGTCCATGTTATTCCTATGGAATGTCGTCAGGTCCATATCGTTGTAAAATTCACCTACTCGCTTGAATTAAATCACCTATCCCATAGCTAATAACGCGCCTCCTCGGAAAGTTTCGCCTAGCTGGCTTTTGCAGCTCCACCACTACAGTTTTCATTTGATCTTTCTTTTAATTCCCATTCCCAACTTTACTTTGGTTTTCATAGCTTCGGCTACGGCAGCTGCTGCCAACTTCTCTTTCGACCAGTTTTGCTAGATTTTGCTACTTTTACTGCGTCGGAGGCCAACTTTCTATCAGCTTCGTGCCTTCGTTCCAAGTCTGGTTTGGAAGAGTATTCGATGCTGTGCTGTTTGCAGGCCTCATCCGGAGAAATGATGGCAGCGTCGCCTCTGTTCAGTCTCTTGTTCAGTTTTGTTCCCGGACTACAATAGTTGTATCCTCGGAATGTGAAGTTCCACCGGCAACTTGTCTATCACACTGTTCAACAATCCAGAGCCTCTGCTCTTCTGAAACTGTGCTTTCCTCGTGCCGCACACTTTATACTCGCCCTTCAGCAGTTGTCGATAATTCTTAGTCACAACGTGCCTGACATTTTTACTGGCTGTAACTCTTTTGCATTTGAGGCAGTACATCTCTGTTTATTTATAAAATGAGAATGAAAAGGTATTTTAGATACTAGTTTTGTAGAGAATTTATCAAAATACCATTTTTTTTCTTAAAGCAGCTGAAAGATGAAAGTGTTAAATTATGACATAGCCGATATCAATAAACGACCATCGACTGGTAATTTACTGAATTTCCCAGAGGACGTAAGGTGCATCATTTGCGGCCCTACCGGTTGTGGAAAGACCAATTTAGTTATAAATTTCATTTGCAATCCAGGTTGGTTGAATTATGACAGCCTGCATGTGTACTCCAAGTCTTTATTGCAAAACAAATATTTCCATCTCAGGAGAGCTTTAGAGGAAATATGTCCGGGCGTAGCTACCTTTTGTTCCAACAACGAAGATATCCCACCACCAGAAGAACTGCCAGGTGGCAAAACGGTAAATTTATTGGACGATTTCATGATTGAGAAACAAGACAGAATTGAACGCTATTTTGCCTATGGCAGGCACGCGGATGCCTCGATCTTTTATTTATATCAGACTTACAGCAGGATACCCAATAGAGTTATTCGAGATAATTCCAACATTATAATTCTCTTCAGGCAAGACGAAGCAAACCTAAAACACGTCTTCAATAACCATGTTAGTGGTGACATGATTTTCCGATGAGTTTCGTCGCATGTGTGGTGAGGTTTGAAACTCTGTTCCGTACGGATTCCTACTCATCAATAAAACTAAACCCTTGGATCGAAGGTATAGAAGAATCCTCACCTAACAACGACGTGTCTGCCGAAGGTTTTTGTTGACATAACGTACATCTATGTTTTTGTTGACATTAACGTTTGTTGACTTAACTTCACTACTGGTCTACTATAGGATCAACTACTGGTTTGAATATCTTTTGCAAATTTTCAGATTCTGTCTGCTTTTCCAGTTTTATATTTTGAAATTTTTGTTTCAGACGCTTTTTTAGAGCCTCGTACTGATCGACCTCTTTCTGGGGTTTGCTTCTCTTATTTTTAGTTTTAGTAGACATGACGGTTTAGTACTTTATATAATAATGTTATAAAGTACTAAACCGTCATGTCTACTAAAACTAAAAATAAGAGAAGCAAACCCCAGAAAGAGTTCGATCAGTACTAGGCTCTAAAAAAGCCTCTGAAACAAAAATTTCAAAATATAAAACTGGAAAAGCGGACAGAATCTGAACATTTGCAAAAGATTTTCAAACCAGTAGTTGATCCTATAGTAGACCAGACTAAAATGCAGATGCTACAGGGAAGCAAGGCTTCGGCTCAGCGTCAACGACAAATAAAGGAACTGTTGGCTCTAGAGGCTGGACAGAAGAAACAAGAAAATTATCACGGGAAATGGTTAGAGCATATTCAGAAAGCTCTGGAAGCGGCAACGGGCCGCGTCGATACTGAAGACGAGAATATAGACAGTGACGATGGCAAGATACAGTTTCACGCGGGTGCCAGAAGACGACTCTCCAGTTCCATGGGTGCATTACCTGACGCACCCTCTGACATGTCACTGTCCCTCACGCCAGGGGCTCGTAGGAGACAAATGGAAGAGGCCTCTTTACTCGGCGATTCCGCAGTCAGACTCGGTCCGCTAGCTACCAGGTATCTAAGCATGTTTGCCACTCGAGAGGCTCTGACCGACCCCACTTTTGGCATTCGATACGACCCGGAGGCTAAACATTACATGATTGGTGCAATGGAGGTACAATTTCAAGACGACGACTTGATCGTGGGAGGAAAAAGTACGAAGGGACGGACGATTTGTGGCAATTGGTTATGTTGAAAAATCCTACTAAACCACCTGACGGAAATGCCAGCCTTCTGAACTACCACGATATTCTGAAGAGGAGTAAAGCCATATATCACAACAATAATGACAGTTCGAGAAGACTGAAGTCCAGCGCCGGTTTCAAGTACACGACTTTTATAAAACCTGTTTGGGGCAGACCTGCCGAGGTTGCAGGGAAAGGATACCGGTTCTATAGAGATCCGAATGACTTGTGCGAAAGACTGAAGCTCCTCAGAGCCTCTACAGAGGCTGGCAATAATTCTCTGGACGAAGAATTCGTGCACATTTTCACAGAAATGCGGAGCAAAACATTGCTGTCCGATGGAGAGTATCGCAAACTGATCGGTGAATTCGGTAGATGTTAACTAATGTATTAAACTAAAAATATGTCGATCAAACTTTCCTCTGATTAAACTGACTTTGTGACCAGTTTTCCTTGCCCGTTGATATTGGAAGATGCTCACGAATTGGCTCTAGTCAATCTGGAAACTTACAACTCCATTCCTAACGTTATAGAGGACGTGACAAACTCTTTCACTTACAGCACGGATGGCGGTAACACCTGGATTAAAATCGTCATCTCAGAAAGTTGTTATGAATTAGACAAAATTATAAACATCATTTACAGAAAATTCAAAAAGAGCAAGCATTGGGACGAGACTAATAACGTTTCCTACGTTCTATTAAATGGCAACGTAAACACTCTAAAGTGTGAACTAACTATTACTGACAGGAGATATAAGGTTGATTTTTCTGAACCATCCAGTATCGGAAAGATTTTTGGTTTCGAAGCTAAGACTTACGAATTTGGGTAATACATCGGACCAAACACTGTCAACATAATAAATGTAAATAGCATACTGGTTCATTGCGACTTGGTTTCGGGTTCTTACGTGAACGGATCATCGCAACCAACCGTTTATTCGTTCTTTCCTACTGTACCTCCCGCCTACAAGATTGTTCAGTTCCCGCACAATTTGGAGTACCTACCAGTTACGAAAAATATTATTCACTCTATGCACGTGTGGCTGACAGATCAAGCCGATAGACCGCTTAACCCTTTACCGACTGTGTTGCCGTATGGCTACAGCTGACAAGCCAGTGAAAAAAACAGAGTCCAAATGCACGCCCAAGCTATGTGAGGGGTCCCCGGGGACCCCGAGCATAGAGAGCAAGCACAGCCCAGTGGTAAGCGTCGTCGTCTCCAAACCAACTGAGTACCGGTTCGAATCCCACAACTGACAGAGTTTCATATGGGACTTTAAAAAAATGGTAGGATGGCATAGCTACCGTTAAAGGGTTAAACAAACCTTTTCCTTTGCCTTTTCCTCACCCTTTACCGACTGTGTTGCCATGCGGCTACAGCTGACAAGCCAGTGAAAAAAAAACAGAGTGCAAATGCGCGCCCAAGCTATGTGAGGGGTCCCCGGGGACCCCGAGCATAGTGGGCAAGCACAGCCCAGTGGTTAACGTCGTCGTCTTCAAACCAACTGAGTACCGGTTCGAATCCCACAACTGACAGAGTTTCAAATGGGACTTTAAAAAAATGGTAGGATGTCATAGCTACCGTTAAAGGGTTAACCTTCGAGGGGAAACTTTGACTATGAGGTTACAAATGCGAAAGAAGAAAAACTAAAAACAACAACTTAAATTTATGCCGCTGAAATTTATTAAACTGAAAGTAACTGCCAATGATCCACCACCCTACGATCCGCCACAGTCCACATTACCTGTAAAGGGAAACAAAACCCACCAATCGAGAATGCAACAATTCCTCAGTCCCACTAACTTCGAATTCGTGGAGAGACTAATCCTCTCTCAGAATGGAAATGAATGAAAATTACATAAATGTCACTGAGCCTTTTGTCGTTGACGAATCAGTAGTTGAATAATTTTCACGAATATTCTCCGATAGTCGGGACGAACTTGAACCAGGTTAATTCGGAAATAAGAATCACGGTGCAAAATCAGGACTTTTTCACTCATCCTCATCAGAGTTACCTCCACGTTAAGGGATCTCTCCTTAAAAGCGCAGAAGGCAGTTCTTATGCTGCCACGGATAAGATAACTGTGGTCAATAATGTCGTGGCTTTCCTTTTCTCTCACATACAGTATCAAATAAACGACAAAACAGTAGATCAACTTAACTTTCCTGGGATCACTAGCACGATGAAAGGAATTGTTAGTTATGGACCTGAAGACCAAGCCGAACTCGCCAACAGGGGTTGGTTTCTCGACAGCAACAACGCTAGGTCAGCAGATCCTGACAGTAATGCCATCTTCAAGCACAAGCAAGACCTTCTCTTCAGTCATTCTCCCAGAGGCAGTTTTACATTCGCTGTACCCTTGTCTCACCTCCTCGGTTTCATGGAAGATTATACCAAGATTTTATACGGCATTCGTTAACACTCATTTTGATGCCATCTGCAGATAACAACGCCATATTTAGAGACACGGGGGTCGGTGCCGGCAAGATAGTTCTAGAGCACGTGAGCTGGTTTCGTCCTCACATAACCCCTCTGACATGCAGAAAAATAAGTTGTACAAGTTGATCGATTCTGGCACGAGCGTGCCGTTGGCCTTTAGACTTTGGCATTCTGATAATTGGAGCTGCCTACATCAACAATGGCTGCTTGGCATCATCTTATACTGATCGAACTCGTTGGATCATCGTGGGTATTCAACCAGACAGAGAGAACGACCAAAAAAATACCCTGCTGTCTTTGACCACTGTAGTTTCAACGACGTTCACGTGACTGTAAATTCGGAACGTTATCCTTTTTTAGATCAAAATTCAAATTTTAGCCAAGGCAACATTTCTCACGTCTATCAGATTGTTGTTAACTTCAGACGACAGTACTACGGCAGAGGATTGCTGTTGGCTGGGCCCGCGTTCGAATTATCCACATTTAGCAAGAATTTTCCTTTAATTGTGATCGATGTAAGCAAACAAAACGAGCAGCTGAAGTCGGCGGTAATTGATGTACAGATAAAAATGAGATTTGGAGCTTAGGTACCGGCAAATACGATCGCATAATGCACTTGAGATTAAACCGAAATAACGTTGAAGTTCCTGTGTGACTTAATATTTATTTTTATTTTTTTTTCTTAAACTCTAGTCATGTATACAACTACTGGAGTGTCTTTGAGTGCCAACCAAAAGAAACTCATGTTACAGCAGATAAAGAAAGGAAAAACGGTACAACTTCGGCTTAGAAACTCTCAGTTGAACAGAGGCACCTCGAAATTACCAGTCACTCAATCTCAACTCGGCAGAATTCATAAGGCACGCAAGTCAGGGAAAGGTTTACATCTGAAACTTTCTCGTACACAACTGAAGAAGGGAGGAATTCTACCTGCGTTACTTATGCCGGCGTTGGCAGCGCTGGGATCATCCGCCACAGGTGCCGCAGCGATTGCCGGAAGCGTCAATGCTGCAAAGAATAATTCTAGACAGTTACAAGATCTTAAGAGACACAATGCAGCGATGGAAGCTCTGGCACTTAGAAAAGGAACGAGGATTAAAAAAACATCGTCAAAAAAAAGAAAAACTACCAACCGCAAAGCTCGTGGGAAAGGATTTTTTCTGAAGCAGGGGTATCTTTAAACAGACCTATGACAAATGTGGATTTGAACAGATATGCTAAGAAACTCGGGATTACTAATTTCAGAGATACATTTACTAAAGACTTGCTTCCACAACGACGATGGGCGAATGGAGAGTGTGGAATAGTTAATTTGCAAGACTCAAGCGGAGAAGGTACACATTGGGTTGCGTATTACAGTAAAGGCCCATCTTGTTCATATTTCTTTGATTCATTCGGTTTGAGTGCACCCTTAGAAGTCCAAAGATATCTCGGCAAACCTATAACGAATCACGTGAGAATTCAAGAAGCACACGAGGTTCTGTGCGGTCAATATTGTTTATTCGTACTACGAGGATTGTCGAGAGAAGAACATTTTTTTAAAGTTATTTACACGCTGAAAAAGAAGTCATGAAAGTCGATAAATTTGGAAATGTCAACCGTCCCAAGTTTCCATCTCCTATTCCATCACCCTCCATCGTTGTGGTGGATAATTTCTTGAGTCAAGTGGGACCCAATCTGCCATTCGACGCAAAAAAATAACAAAATTGAAAATGTAGGCCCTCCGACAAACGACACTGACCCCCTAACTCTTGGATACCTGAAAACGGACCTAGGACTGAGTTTAGATTGGGACGGGAATCTGAGCATTAATGGAAAAAAAACTTACGAATTTAAATAAACCCACAAACGACAGCGATGCCTCCACAAAAAGATACGTCGATCGTCTAGTTGATGAGAAGCTCAGAAATCAATCCTACAGACGCATCTACTCGTTTCGAAGCAATCTAGAAACTAGGGATAACGTGAAATGGCTGGCCGACAATGGTTTGCAACACTACGTGATAAGTCAACCAGGTCGAATAGTCAAAACCATTCTCGTTGTGGCTAGGATAAATAACGCATTTCAAGAATCTTTGTCAAGAACTGGGAAAGCACCTGTTTCCATACTCAAACAGACGGGGGAAACAGCCAGCGTAGCAAGCTACGAGGCAACACCTTTAGAAATTCAAACGGGGCAGATATTGACCGCAGCAAACGAAAATGTGGCACCGGCCGGGCATCACCTGCTAGAAATTCATTGCGAAGTGGACGACTGAAGGAAAAGAAAACGCACCCAACATTACTTTTATTTTGTTTTATTTTATTTTATTTATAAAGAAGACAATGGCCAAACCTGCAGTTTATGCTTTGAGCCGCAGGGCAAATTTGATCGTTAATCCCTTCGACTCCGATGAAGAAATTATAACTTTAAAATGTGGTTCTGCTCAAACCACTCTGAACTCGAAAGAGTTCGCTAATATCTACAACCAGAGTGAACAAATAAATGTAGCAATGCACCGCCAGTGGAAGTCAAGCATGTCAGATGACAACAACGAAGATGATCTCCTTGTCACCGTGCACCACTTCCAAACTCTCATGGAGCTGTTTATCAGCGGCGCCACTAAAGCTGTTCTGATACAGCAATTTAACGCTCTTTTAGAAACAGCTCTGGATTCGAAATTAAATGCCTTCCAAGTCGTAGGTGCCAAAAGAATACGGATCAAACACAATGGGCATAAAACTCTGTTAATATTGTATTTTTATAACGAAAGGAAAGTCCCCCAAACCGTAGTTCAACTGGACTATATTGAATGGACGGAATTGTTGAAAAGTCTTACTGAGATTCGTGAAAACAGTCACCAAAAACAAGACGACAAAAGCGACGTAGAAAACTGAACCAGAAAAGACACTACACTGTCTGTGTGTAGGAGGCTTATTTACTTTTGATTCAGCACTTGGTAAAAAGTGTCATTCTGAATACCTGAGTTGGATGCATATTCAGCCTTTCGTTTTATTACGTTTTCGTTTGATTTGATTCCAATAGATCGCGCCGCTTGGTTCCAGTAAACTTTTGAAATTTGTTTTATTTATTTTCATTCATGATCAACCGATGGTGCCGCTTGGTTCCTGTATACTTTTCAAATTAGTGCCCATAGATGCTGCAGCTGGTTGACATTTATTTTGATTTATGATCAATAGATGGCGGCGTTTGGAAACATGGTTGTCCGCCCATAGTTCAGTATCATGATCAACAGATTTACTGTGAAGTTTCAGTTCATGGTTGGGATTTATTTTGATTCATGATCAACAGATGGCGCCACTCGCTGCTTTATCAACACAGATGGTGCTTGGCCAGCTTTCACTTTTGTTTGTGTATTATATTCAAACTCAATAGATGGCACTTCGTTTACTGCTTAGCACTGATCACTAAGTTAGTTAGGTGTATTACAATTCTCTCAATAGGTGGAGCTATGTTTCGTTTACTGCTTAGCACTGATCACTAAGTTAGTTAGGTGTATTACAGTTCTCTCAATAGATGGAGCTATGTTTCAGCTGTAGTTATTACGCAGACTTGGCCAGCTTTCACTTTCATTTGTGTATTTTATTCAAACTCTCAATAGATGGCACTTCGTTTACTGCGTAGCACTGATCACTAAGTTAGTTAGGTGTATTACAGTTCTCTCAATAAATGGATCTATGTTTCAACTCTAGTTATTACGCAGATAGCATTCAGTTTCAATTTGTGTATTTTATTCAATTTCTCGATAGATGGCACTTGGTTTACAGTTTTGCGTATTTTATTTAAACTCTCAATAGATGGCACTTGGATAGATGGAGCTCTGATTCAGCTATTCAAATTCTCAAGATAGACGGCACTTGGTGCACTGAGCACTTTCATTTTTCGATATCATAGAGGGTGCAGCGGTTTGTCTGTGTCTCAGATTGCTACCATAGTACTTGGCACTTTCAGTTTCGTTTTTTTTTATTAATTCGTAATTTTATCGTTAGATGGCGCATTCGAAATCGGTATTTTTCTTGGGTTGTAAACCACACCAGATACAAACTTGCAGTTTGTATCTGGTGTGGTTCAGAAGTTATTGACCGCTGTCCCCCCCAATTATAGGTTTGTGTCATTCTGGTTTCACTAAAATATCTCGCTTTGGCGTAGCTGAAATGTGGTGTGTATTGTTTTGAGCAAAGGGAACAGGAAGCACATGAGAAATTATTCTTCGTGGATTAATTTTTACCCAAAAATGCTTCCAAAAAATATCTTTATTACTAGGGAAAACGTAAATAAGTGTTTTTGTGTTTATAAACTTACTAAATTTGCAGATAAGCTATTGCATATTTCATACTTACTTTTACAAGTTTCCATATTTTTTTAAAGTATAATGTACGTCAAGGTCATTTTCTGGAATCCTCCTAATGTCCCGCTTAGGCCCACGTTTTTTTTTATATTTTGACCTTGTGGGCACTAAGCGGGACATATCGTAGTATAGGAGGTTTTCCAACACTTTTTACTTAATCCAAAAAGTATAGCCTAGGACGGGAAGACTATACTCAGGAACACTGCCTGAGAAAACCTAGGACGGGAAGGTTTTATCAGCACTGCGGCGAGGTCGGGCCAACAGAGGTGTAATCGATACGTGGGTTTTTTAAAAATATATTCCACGTAAGCAATCGTGTAGTTTATGTTTGTGTCTAAATAGCTATCCCTAAATTGACACAAACTTCATTACACGACAAACCAACGTGCGGTCCCCACTGGAAAACGATGCAAAGCAGGCAGTAAAACACAACAATATTTCTTAGGCTAGTAAAATACATTGTTCCGTTTGCTACCCTTTCATTCTCGAAAAACAGTCGGTGGTAAGGGATAGAGGGAAAGGACAAACAGACAAACAACAAACAAATTGTTGGAGGTTTTTACCGTGGATTAAAAAACCGTGAACATCGTGGACATCAAACAATCAGTAAGTTTAATGCTGTGGAAAATAATTTACACGACCATATTTACAAATTAAATATTCGAGAGGGGACGAAGTGTTCAATGGCGCAAGGCCAGAAGGAGTGAAGACGTTTTCTTCATCCGAAGCTAAGGTGGAGGCTGGTTGCCAGGGGTTACGGCTTCCAAACACTTCCGGTCTTCGACTTCTCGAAGTTGCTAGAAAGTTCTGGACTTGCATCTTGTGCGCATGCGTGAAGTCCAGATTACTTCCCTTGCTGGATTGAAGGTCATCAGCGCCGGAAGGCAAAGCTGTACGACCTGAAAAAACACCTAATATGGCGACGCTCAATATTTTGCCGCCAACAATCCTCCCCTTGACAAATGCATCTATCTGGAACAATAAACATTTATAAGATTAGACAAGTAATTATGCCGTATTCCAGATTGTGGTTTTGTCAGCAGGTCGGCTATGTTTGTCTTTGTAGGAACATAGTTAATTTCCACGCTTTTATCTTCTATGCGTTCACGCACATGATGGTAGATTACATCAATGTGTTTCGTCCTAGATTTTTCTACGAAACTTACAGCATGGGCTTTTGCACTTTGGGAATCTGTAAGCAACGGAATTGGCTTTATCTCACTTGACGGTATAACACCTAATTCAATCAAGAGTTCACGGGTCCATAGGCACTCTTGAACTCCTTGTGAAATTGCTTTGTATTCCGATTCCATCGTTGAGAGGGAAACGGTGCGTTGAAGATTTGATCTCCATAAAAATGGAACGGAACCATACGTGGCTATAATGCCTGTAGTGGAACGTCTTGTTTCTAGATCGCTTGCGTGGCTTGCGTCTGTGTAAATTTTAAGTCCGGTGCTGTCGGGGCTGACAGCTAGGCTTAAGTCTTTTGAACCTTGGAGGTAACGCAATACGCGTTTTCCGGCCATCCAATCTTCCTTGGAAGGGTTTGATGCGCGCTGCGCTAAACAATTCACGGCGAAGGCTATGTCTGGACGTGTCCCATTTGCTATGTACGACAGGGATCCTACGAGTTCACGTAAGGGTATATTGTCCGGACAATCACTTGTGTCTGGGGCGGCCTGACCTCTTGCAACTGCTGGGGTGGCTACCGAGGTGCGGTCTTGCATGCCAAACTTTACAAGTACCTTCTTGATGTATTCAGTTTGGCTTAGAAACATTGTGCCATCTTTAGTCTTTGTAAACTTGATTCCCAGCATGTAGTTTATCGGACCTAATGGTCTAATTTCAAAACTTTCAGTTAGGATCGTTTTGGCCATCAGTCGCATTCTTGCATTCGAGGCTATAGCTGCGATATCATCCACATAGACAATTAGGGCGCAGAAATCCTTCCCATTTCGGTAAAAGAAGACGCAGGCGTCCGAACGACATCTTGTGAGTCCTTTCTTTAACATCTGTTCGGCAAAACGAATGTACCATCTTCTGGCGGACTGTTTCAAGCCGTATAGGCTCCTTATTATTCTGCAAACTTTATTTTCTTGACCAGGGACCTCAAAACCTTCAGGTTGAGTCATATAAATCTGATCTTCTTCTCCTAAAAAACCGTTTAAGTATGCGGTCTTAATATCATACTGATCTATATACCAATTATTCTGGATGGCAACAGATACTAGTAAACGTATTGTGGGTAGTCCGGCCACGGGCGCATATGTGTCGGAATATTGTACTCCATAGATTTGCGAAAATCCTTTTGCTACGAGGCGAGCTTTATAGCGTTCAACTTCTCCAGTGACCGTTCTTTTCAACTTCAATACCCACTTGCTACCTATCGTTGAAGCTCCTGGTGGAAGGTCAACGAGTTCCCATGTGCCGTTGGCTAAGAGAGATCCATACTCTTCATGCATGGCTATCTTCCATTGGTGTGCGTCGGCACTATTCATTGCTTCTTTCACACTTCTAGGCTCATCTGGAACTGCATACAAAGCGAGGATGTAATCATCATTGTCCTCTTGAAAAATATCGGAGGCTTCGGCAAAAACGGCTTGATGCCCCAATTCCCCCCGTGGCGAAGTCTGCCTTTGTATGTCTGGGACTACTATCCCTTCACGTTGGGCTCTGCTCCTAGTTATTCTTTGGGTGGGAGGTGACGAAGCTTGTACAGCTGGCCTTGGTTGAAGAAGTGGAGGGCTGACTATGCTTGGAGATAGCGAATTGTTCACAGTAGAATTATTCACTGTAGCTTGACCTGGGGTACCAACAGTTGGCCTTGGCTGAGCTGCGGTAGGGCTTGCAATTGGTGACCTTGGGTTTTCTTGAATTGGTGCGACCTCATCTTCTAGCTCCTTTGGACTTAAGTCAACAATTAAGGAATCTAGCTCTTTTACATCTTGCGGCACATTGTTGGATAGGCGTAACGAACCTATTTTATGCTCTTGGAATGTGACGTTTCGGCTGACAATCACCTTGTCATTGTTAATGTCATATAATCTATACGCTCTTGAGAGTTGATCGTAGCCTAGCATTATGCAGGGGGCGCCTCTTGCTTCCGTCTTGCTTCGCTGCATTGGGGGTTTGAGCGCAAAACATAAACATCCAATGGCTCTGAAGTATTTCACAGTAGGCTTTATTTTCGAGTTCTCCCAAATTTGACGTGGTGTGACGTTTTTGTTACGTACGTTTGTGCAGTGGTTTCTTATATATACTGCCGTATTAACCAGTTCACCCCAGAACCTGGTGGGAAGTTTAGCCTGTATTAATGTTGCTCGCACGAGACTCATAATTGTCAAATTGGCGCGTTCTGCAGTACCATTAGAGGACGCTGAATAGGGAGGTGAGAATTGGTGGTTTATACCATTTTCTAATAAAAACGCTTCCATCTTAGAATTCCGGTACTCAGTTCCATTGTCAGATTGTAAGACTTTAATTTTACATCCTGTTGCTGCTTCTGCTCTTAACTTATATTCACGGAACTTCTCAAACAGTTGGTCTTTTGTTTTTAAAAACGCAACCTGAGTGAAGCGACTTCTGCCGTCAATGAATGTTGCAAAATATTTTGAGCCAGCCATGGTAGGAGTCTTGAATGGCCCGACAATATCCGAGTACACGATATCGAGACATTTAACAATGGGATCTGTATTCATTGTTTTAAAAGGCTTTGTTTTGGAGTTGCCTTGGAGACAGGATGAACAAGCATTTGACTTTGGCCTAATTGCCGAAGGTGCACTAAAATCTCGAAGGGCATTGCATTTTGCAATTTGTTTTAACGTTGAAGTTGCGACATGCATAAATCTTCGATGCCACAGGTACGTATTTTTATTGAAATGGCTTGTGTTAGCTACTTCTTTTTGCTCTATTAAGCTGTTATTTAAATTATTTGCAAAAACGTGCACCTGTCCATAGTCATGATTTTGCTGTTCAGGCATTTGCAAAATTCTAGGCTTGCATACTATTTCATTTTTTTCATTTTGCACACTTGTGTAGTTGGTTTGTGGGTTGGAGACAATATTTTTATTTATGTCTACATTATTTGCATTTTTTGCACTTTTCGTGTGAATTTTTGGGTTAAAAATTACGAACAACCCTGCTATATATTGAGCTGTAGCAATGTTTCAAACAGTTTTCTTATGAATAATTTCACACTTATCCTCATCAAAAATTATTTGCATGCCTGCTTTCATAGCTTGTCCTACGGAAAAAAGATTTACTTCAAATTCCGGGAGGAATAACGTTCTTTCCATTGTGAGCAAAACACCATTGGTATCAATAGATACGTTACCTTCAATATTGGTTATTACTGGATCACCTCTGGTTGCACACTTTACACTTTCTGGACTTATTTCATAAGTATTCATGAACCAAGATTTATTTGCCACAAAATGGCGTCCTGATCCGGAATCTATCAATAGTGCATTTTTTAGGCTCCATCCTGCTTTAGTAGCAAACGCTTTTACGCCAACGTATTTTGCATATGTAAAACACAAGAAATTGTCTCTACTTACAGGGTGACTTCGCTGCACTCCTCTGGAACCTCGCCACTTTGGTCTGCTGCTTCCACGACCGCCTAGCTTAAACTCTTTATTGTGCTCCTGGGAATTACTAGGGGTGGCACATTCGGGGGATTTATGTCCGGCCCCGCCGCAACGGAAGCACGTGACTGACGGTGAGTTGGCTTTAGGCTTATTTGTAGGTCTTGGATTTGTGTAGTACGCCTTATCTGAAACATGTTTTGAATCATTCACTGCGCTTTCTTTTGATTCATGCATTATCAGTAAGTGTTCAATATCTGCACATTTTAGTGTATCATTTTTCTTTAAAGGTGCTAAGAAACTTGTTACTAAGTTATCGTACGAATCTGGCAATCCAAGAATTATGTAACATGCACACTCCTCGTCATCAATAATTTTTCCGGTGTCATTGATATTTTGAAAAAACGTGCCCATTTTTCCTAAATATTCGGCTACGCTCATGTCACTTGTTTTTCGAAACTCGTGCAGCTGTTTGCGTAACGACAAATAACGTAAAATATTGGAGGGCTCATAAATGTCTTTAAGATGACTCCAGATTTCAGACGCATTGACAAGTTTACTTGGTATTAGAATCTTCGTTAAGTCAACAGATAAAGTTATTAGGCCACATGCTTTTTCATTGCATAATTCCCATTTCTCTAATTCTTTAGGATCGGTGGGCTTTGGCTTTCCTGACATAAGTAAATTCCATACTCCTTGGTGTTGAAGCAACGCTTTAACTCGAGCTGCCCAGGATGCATAATTTTTTCCATCTAACAGCTGTATATTTTGGAGGGTATTGGATTTTGCGCTTTCAGTCATTATGCTCAATAACTTTTAAGGTTAGTACTAGCACTGTCTTGGGATAGGAATTTCTTTAAATTCGTCTTGCAAAATTCCTTTTTATCACTATTTAGTTTAAAAAAACTTTAAAACGTCATCAATGGTTTGACGGGACCCCTTCTAACCAAAATACGAATTTACTTGCCTTAGATATGCTGTCCATGACACACTTCTTGACGCTGTAGGTCTTGTAGCTCGTTCCGTCTTTAAATTCCATGTTGAGTCCAGTGTTGTTTCCCTTGTAGTTTGGCATCCGCATACGAGGACTGCATACGAGGGAAAAAAAATTTTTATCGTTCTGCTACCAATTGTTGGAGGTTTTTACCGTGGATTAAAAAACCGTGAACATCGTGGACATCAAACAATCAGTAAGTTTAATGCTGTGGAAAATAATTTACACGACCATATTTACAAATTAAATATTCGAGAGGGGACGAAGTGTTCAATGGCGCAAGGCCAGAAGGAGTGAAGACGTTTTCTTCATCCGAAGCTAAGGTGGAGGCTGGTTGCCAGGGGTTACGGCTTCCAAACACTTCCGGTCTTCGACTTCTCGAAGTTGCTAGAAAGTTCTGGACTTGCATCTTGTGCGCATGCGTGAAGTCCAGATTACTTCCCTTGCTGGATTGAAGGTCATCAGCGCCGGAAGGCAAAGCTGTACGACCTGAAAAAACACCTAATATGGCGACGCTCAATATTTTGCCGCCAACACAAATACAACGTGCCTCAAGTTCATAGGTGTCGACTATTTTTCCGAATTATCATACGTCGCATTTTCTCTCCCGAAAAAAAGCTTCACGAAAAAACGTTTTTTTTTGCCCACTAAAACTTGTTTCAGGTCACGGAATTTTCGGATGTATTAGTTAACCTATGATGGCACTAACGGTGCTGTGCAAGACCGTAACTCGCTCCTTCCGACGATTACCATACGCCATTGGCGATAAACTAACTCCGAATCACCCGTGTTATAACAATTAAAGAACAGGACGAATAAACAACAAATAATCCAGCCATACGTAATCAGGTTAACTAAGGTGGTTTGTTACATATGATTCAATTTGCTCTGCAACCCAGATTCACGCTGACATGTTGCACGCCTAGTGCCATAAATCCACAAAAACGTAACATGAACTGCGTATCAATAAATATATTATACGTCGGATAGTAGAATGAATTTCAGTATTTCGGTATGCTGTATTTCAGTATGCATTATTTCAGTATGCAGTATTTCAGTATTTCAGTATTTCGATGAGATTAAAATAAAAGTGCAACGATTTCATCAATCAGCATGGTCCACATTTCGTAGTTAGAAGGCAATAAGCTCTACTCCAGTTTCGTGCCGAATTTGTTGGATATTAGGACTGGTAATAGCGAGGCAATATGGGTGTATAAATGAAGCCACTTTTTCGCATTGAACCATAATATAACAAGTCACCTTACTAAAAAAAACTGGTTACTTACAAGTGTTACTCTTCCAAGCTCCCATGGCCGCTTAATGACAAATTTGTCGGTGTAGTACATATTTTAAATGCAGAAGTAGGACGTGCTTGATTACACCAGGATGTGCGTAGGTCTGCCATGTATGATTTCTTATAAAAATTAATTACGGCAATAAAATAGTACGAAGTAAGCATTTTAATCTTTTTGGCAGCCTGAAAGCGACAATTACTCGACGTCACTTATGCACCATTGTGGAACTATCGCAACTTTGGAAATAGTCATGACGCACATTTGTATCTCCTGTAAAGAAGCATTGATGTCTCGCTCCAATTGACTTTAAACTCGTTGCCGGATACTCATACAAAGAGCATCCTCCAGTAGTTAATGAATCGTTTTCAACGCTGTTTTCCTGTTATAGCGGTGTGGAACGTTGTTTTTCTTGACACGATGTGAAATGAGAGTTTAACATGGTTAGAAATTTAAAGGGGGGTTGTCGCAGAATACAAAATATTTTTTAAATGTAAAAGCCATACTGTAGTTGTACTAAAGCGAATAAACGCTTCAGACTGCCTCTGTGTGGCAGTATAACCGACCAGTAAAAAATAAAATAAAATTTTTCATTCATGAGTACAGCCCCCCTTGTAGGTAGGTATAGTCTACTTCGAAAGGTTTTCGAAAAGGTTTCGTTGAAGGCAGACCCTGTGTTACAGTAGGTCTGTTTGGGGAGGCAGGGCTTTGATAACAATGGAATACAATGGCTTTTGACCACAGTCCATCATAGTAGTACTTTGCATCTACTCCTTTTACATAGCTGCTTTAATAGAGCATTGTCGTGATTTCACGTTTGCATGAAAATACTGTGATTTCCCGTTAGCAGTCGCCCAAATTTTCAATAGATTTAGTTAGATTCTAGGTTAAGAGATGAACAGGCCTAGATCACGTTTGCATGAAAATAGTGTTACTAGAAAAACATATGACGTCATGAGTACTTTGTCTTTTTGTTGAAAACACAGTTTGAATCATTACTCGTTTTATTCTGTTTGACAGACATACAAACAAAACAAACGAAATAAGATCATCGAGATTCTCACTGCAGACGAAAAAAAAAGAAGAAAAAAGATTATCGAGATTCCCACTCAGTTTCAAAAGAATTAGGGGTAGAAATCTCGGTAATCTATCGAAACACACACACAAACAAACAAATAAACAAACAAATATTACAATCTTAGTTATATAGATTCATAAACTAAGAATAAATCACATAATTAACAGGAGAATTTATTCCATTCCCATAAGGCACAGCAAGGGATTTTTCGTAAAGTGTTAACGAAAATTCACTGAGCACGGGGCAAGAAACGAATGTTTTCTCTAGCAACCTAAGTAAATAAAACAAATCGATGCTAAGCATAGAAATAAGATTTTCTTGAAAAGCCAAGCCACATTATTTGGCATGTAAAGTAAATCATGTATTTCATCATGAAATTTTGTTATCAAGCACGACAACAAAATTTCTTGTAAGACGACAGGCCATGTTAGCAGGAATGTTGAACCAGCTCTGCTAGGCTAAAAAAAAGTGAACCATCACTGCTGTATGTCGCAAGGCAGTATTTTATCATGGATGCCAAAGTAAAAAAAAACTAAAATTAAGAGGAGAACGAACCGAAAATTTGTTATCAGATCTAAGTTAAGTTTCATATAAATATTTTCCTCTTTATCCTGTAAGGTTTCTCTAAGCTCAGCACAAAAAGTTCACTAAGCGCGAGACACGAAAAAATCTACACAAACTTCAAGCAAATCTACCCAACATTCCCGAAAGGTGAAATGCACATTTTATTAAGCATTCTGGAGAAAATAATGATTTATGGGAAGCACTTTCTCACCTGTTAAACTAGAAGCAATACTGTTACGCTTGCATTTTATCAAGGATGCCAGTAAAAAGGTAAAAAAACTTTTTTAAACTCACAAGGGCAGAATTTTTCGGTTTCGGCCAAAATTATGTAGCCTAAAACTTAATACATTTTTCCTTTCCTTCCCCCATCCCGAGGACCCTCTAATGTTGCTTATTCGTCATGCTGTAAATCACTCTTGAGCTCTCCCAATGTGAAAGCTCATAATTCATTTACAGCCCTGAGACCCTCTCATGTTGCTTTTCAGGGGTGCAGGTAACAATTCGTCATTCTTACAATGTGAAGTTGAGCTCACATATATCATTATATCAGTAAAGCTCGTATATCATCCATGAGACCCAGAGTGACATTTGCACCTGGAAGTACCATAAGGACATAGTTCGGTTGCAAAATGGTGCAAGTAGCATAAGGACACGTTTAGGTAGCAAAAGGACACTCAGGTTTCAAAAGGCCCTCCTCATGGACGACCTAGCTCACTAGGCATAAGACATAAAGAAGAAATTGGGAATACACCCAAAACCTTTACAAAAATTAGGCTAGCATTAAGCACAAATTACATCTTTTATAGGCGCAAGGCCGATTTTATCAGACACACCAGATAAAACCAGTAAAACTATGGAAGTAAAATTTTTCACCAAATGCGTCCATGAAGATACATTTCTTTCCATGCTCTATAAGACACTAATTTTATTCTCATCAAGTTTAACCAAAATATGACGCTTAGAACGAAAATAGAAATTTTCATCATGCATAATACCCGTTTTTTTTTCGTGCAAGGCCAATTCGTCAAAAGACATGCAACAGCTGTCTATAGATGATTGTTATAATTAATGATTTCTTAATTCCTTTTTCGTGTGACATGGCAAAGAGTTTTCATCAAAATATGACTAAAAGATTTCTAAATTCGAAAAAAAAACTGCATTAGGAACAGTAACACTAATCTTCTTCAGGTGCAAGACCAAACTTTATCAAGCACACCAAAAATTAGCACCCTCATATACACCAGACTGGATCCAAATTGAGTTGAGCTGATTTTTAAGCCTATCCCAATTACTGACCGAATGGAAAATTTCTGTGGTTCACAACAAAGGATTTTCGTCAAGCAACAATGAAAAGTTCATCAGGCATTTGACAGAAACATTTCCAACCAAGAAGCTAACATCCGGTGAACGGCGTTGACAGTGATAATATTCAGACATATTAAATATACTGTTGTAGAAACATTCTTGGAGGTGATATAAGTGTATTCATGTAATTTAAAAAGCTAACATCCCCCTTTATTTCCATTACTAATAGCAAAATTAAGCAGCATAACAACAAACTTCAAATTCACACAATCAATTTAATTTAAATGATCGGTTTGAACCAAAGAAACTAACCAAAATACAGAAAATTTCAGTCATTAAAAACACAAGGCTACTTTTGGCTCTGGGCCCATCTTCATCATTTTCATCCTGACCTCGCAAATAAAGCAGATACAAACCACCCGTAAACCACCTAGGCAAAAGAAAAAATTAGGCATACAGCACAAATATGTAGGAATCAGCCATGCATTACGAGCAAGTAAAACTTGAACGACAAATTAGCCATTCTACAAGTTAGGCAATCCAAAACCCCCGATTTTTGGCAGATAAAGAATAGGACTTACTGTAATATATTGACTATACACAAAGAAGTGTGAACCCCACGAGGAGTAACGTTTAAGTAATCAGCAGCATTGCTAAGGAGCACTGCTATCCATATTTATAACCTTTACATGCATTACAAATAGGTGGACCAACACACTAACATAGGGTGTTCTCTTGACACAAGTATATACACATCTGTGGTTCCCCACTAGTCAGCAAAGCAGGAACACCACTATCTCTCCCCCTAAATTACAAGTGCAATAAATATACCTTATTATTAGTATAGCCTACCAAATATATTATACAGGGTGGTCCAAAAGTCGGGCCTACCTGAATATATCCTAAATGGTGTCAAATATCCTGAAAACAAGTTTATAGTAATAATGAGTAAACAGCGCGGATTCAGATGAGTGTAAAGACGGTGACCTTGAAGACCTCCATCAAGGTCATCGCGTTGCTAACTTCTAAAGGAAGCACCGTAGACTATCAGTGCAAATTTGAAAGTTATACATAATCATTAAAAAATGCCAACCCAAGAAACAGAATGGAAATCCATGTAGAAACGCCAGAGTTATGTGCAAAATACCCTTTTTGCACATAAACTTCACTGCAAGAGCTACTTGTCAAGCAGTGAAGCAAATGGATAGGTTAGAAGGCAGTGACCAGCTAGCATCTTCGGTCTGTTGTACACAGTTATCCCAACGCTGTTTATTTCATGTTTGTTTGTTGTTTTACGGGTATTAGCCAGTTTTGTGTATTTCATTGCGTGAAATTTGAACAATGTTTCTATCACCATTTTATTGTTCAGAACCAACGGGTGTGGTATGTGGTCTGACATGTTATTAGGTCTAAACAAATAACATGGGCATACATAACTGTAACTAACTTGTAAATAAATTAATTGTAAATAAGTTTGTAAACAACTACAAAAGCTGCAAACTTGCAACTTGAAGCCTGTTTTCGTAACCTCTACTATTGAGTCAGAAATGGAGGATTAATTTTGATGAACAAAGAGGAGGGGGTGTTAAGGGCCCAACTTGGAACATCACGTTTGTGTGGAATAAAAATAAGATGGAAATCAATCAAGAAGGTGCTCGAAATGGTGGCCCATCTCATTGCGGCATGCTTGTGCCCGTGACGTTGTGGAATGTAGTACCCATTCGAATGTTGCTGCTGGGATGGCTCTACATGTTGCACGTATCCGTTCCTTTAGGTCTTCAGCTGTTGTTGTGGGGGTTTCATACACTTGAGCTTTAACGTGGCCCCACAGGAAAACGTCCAGCGGAGTTAAATCTGGTGATCGAGCAGGCCAAGCCGTTGGGCCAGCTCGACCGATCCACTGTCCTGGGAACAAAGCATCCAACCGCTGTAGTACAGTTCCACAGAGATGGGGTGGGGCTCCATCAAGTTGGTACCAAATTACCTGCACCGTCGCTAGTGGCAGGTTGTCCATAACGTCAGTTACAATGTCATCTACAATGAGTTCAAGGTAGCGTTTCCCATTTAGAGTTCCATCGTAGAATACTGGGCCAATGATGTGGCTATTTAGGATCCCACACCAGCCATTAAACCGCGATTGTTCCTGACGTCTTGCTTCTCGCAACCAGTGAGGATTCTCGTCTGCCCAGTAGTGCATATTGTGCGTATTCACGATGCCATCTGGTGTGAATTGCGCCTCGTCCGTCCAAAATATATGATTGGAAAATAAAGGGTCAGCAGTAGTTCTTCCCAAGAACCAATCGCAGTACTGCAGACGGGGGCCATAATCTGTTGCTGGCAGCGCCTGATGAAGATGAACATGGTATGGATGGAAACTGTTCCTCTTCAGGACACGTAGGACAGACTGATGACCGATGTCAAGTGTCCTTCCAACTGCACGACTACTGGTATGCGGGTTTTCGGCTACTGCTGCGAGAACCATCACACTATTGTTGTCATCTGTTGCAATTTGAGGCCGGCCTGTTCGAGGACGGGCTACAATGGTGCCCGTTTCCAGGAGACGAGCAAGTGTCCTGTTGAAAGTTCGTATTGTTGGATGCCTTTGTTGAGAGTGCCGTTCTGCATAAATTCGAAGAGCTTCACGAACATTTTCGTGGGCCAAACCATCGCACACGATCATGTCCACGAGTTCTGCATTGGCGTAGGCTGCCATCTGAAATTACAGTGTTCTGTGTATCTGGCTGAAATTTGCTAAAGTGCAGTTAATTATTTACTCATCAGCCTAACTGAGAGTAGTTGAAGTACGGCTGAACTGCCCTGAAGTGCAGGTAATTAATGTCTCATCAGCCTAACTGAGAGTAGTTGAATTATGGCTGAAGTTTGCTGAAGTGTAGTTCTTATTTCTTAATCAGCCTTAGAGATGGGTCATTATTGATGGCGACCGGAGGTGGGGGGGAACGAGGTATGGAGCTGGATTGACTTCGGGACCGACAGAATTTAAACCCCCCCCTTCCACGAGACTGACTAAAATCTTGACCAGCTCCCTATTAACTCAAGATACAAAACAAAACTCTGTTCCTTTTCATTCCCCAGGAAATACGTATAAAAAGGAGGGAAGGTTTCGTATTCCTTCTTATGCTATCCATCGATGATATATGTAATCAACTCTAATTAGTAGATGTGAAAAATGTGCCGTGACAGTTTCAAAAGAAAGAACAAGGCTGATTACAAATAATAAAATGTTCCCAAAAACATTGAAAGAATCATATTCCAATGATGAATGCGCCATTGGAGCTTAACCTTGTATTTCCCCTCTAGTTTGTTTACATCTTCTCTAACTTCCATCCCTTTGCCAGAGACTAACACTTCATGACCCCTTACAAAGACTAGACGAAAGAACTCTTCCCCCCAATAACAAAATGACTGCATGGTTCTAAATTGGGAGTAGTTGAATTCCGGCTGAGATGTGCTGCAGCTCAGTTTTCTTTTCGAGCTTCTCCAGCAGTGTGCGGTGTGCTTCACTGCTTGACAAGTAGCTCTTGCAGTGAAGTTTATGTGCAAAAAGGATATTTTGCACATAACTCTGGCGTTTCTACATGGATTTCCATTCTGTTTTTTGGGTAGGCAGTTTTTAATGATTACCTACAACTTTCAAATTTGCACTGATGGTCTACGGTGCTTCCTTTAGAAGTTAGCAACGCGATGACCTTGATGGAGGTCTTCAAGGTCATCGTCTTTACACTCATCTGAATCCCCGCTGTTTACTCATTATTACTATAAACTTGTTTTCAGGATATATGACACCATTTAGGATATATTCAGGTAGGCCCGCCTTTTGACCACCCTGTATATATCGCTCTCATCAACCTTATGTAATTACATAACAACTATATTTTAAACAACTATTGCCACCCTGTGGGACCAATTGTGGAATGAATGGCCCTAACTATTTTCTAGAATAACCCACATTAAAATACTATGTATATGTATTAACCACATAATTAGTGCGAAAAATATCATTCGTGCTGATTAGTCTAGGCATGTAGCAACTTTGCATTATGTGAAGGCAAACCAAGCAGTGCTACGTAAAAATACAAACTACGTTTCGAAATTTATCAATTTTCGTCTTCAGGTTAGCAATAAAATTAAAGCATGGCAAAAGCTGCTAACTCATCCTACATTAAAAGCCTAACACAGTCATTTAAAACGGATAAAAACCACCAATTTCTCCCCTCAAAAGAGGCAGAAATGGCAGCCGAAAAGCAACGACCCATCTGCTCCGTAGGGATGCCACGTCACAAGGCAAGGTGTATGCAAATCGGGGTCACGTGTTTCAAAGGTGTGATGCATTCGTTATGTGGATTTTACAATATGCCTGGCAAAAGAGTCGAGTTTAAGTGTTTTAATTACAGGAAAATATTCTTTTAGAAATTTATTATCTGGCACTAAGTGGTTATGTACAGTTAGTGTATGTGTATGGATGACAAGCGTTTCAAGATTTATTCTTGCCCAAGTGTATTTTTCTCGAAACAAAATTTGGTACTTGTCCAAGTCGGGGGTGTGGCCTGTTGTGTATTTGTTTGGTGACTGGCCTTTTGAAAGGCAGTGTTGCACTAAAGAATTGGATTCAACTTTTAATTTAAAGTTTGATTTATGGGATGCCATACGTTCCTTAAAATTTTGAAGGGATTCTCCTACATATGTAGCAGTACAGGTTGTAACCATACAGGGAATTCAATAAACAGTATTGCGTGTGGAAAACATGTAGTCTGATTTGTTATTGTTTTTATTTTCATGGTGCATGGTCAGCTGCTTAATATTTTGGTGGCTGTTTGATGTTATTGATGTTATTGATGTAAAGTTTCTTCTTAAGGACTTCAGATATGCCTTTGAAGTAAGGCAGAGCAATGAAACTCGTAGGGGGATAGGGGGGCGAGTTTCATAGCTCTGCCTTACTTCAAAGGCATCTCTGAAGTCCTTAAGAAGAAACTTGACATCAATAACATAATACTTGTTTCAAACAGGCATCAAAATATTAAGCAGCTGACCATGCACCATGAAAATAAAAACAATAACAAATCAGACAATATGTTTTCCACACGCATTACTGTTTATCGAATTCCCTGTACTGATACATATGTAGGACAATCCCTTCAAAAACTTAAGGAACATATGGCATCCCCTACATCAAACTTCAAATTAAAAGTCAAATCAAGTTCTTTAGTGCAACACTGCATTTCAACAGGCAAGTCGCTAGACAAATACGCAACAGGGCACACCCCGACTTGGCAAGGTCCAAATCTTGTTTCGAAAAAATACACTAGAGCAAGAATAAATCTTGAAACGCTCGTCATCCATACACATACACCACCTGTACATAACCACTTAGTGCCAAATACTAAATTTCTAAAAGAATATTTTCCTGTAATTAAAACACTTAAACTCGACTCTTTTGCCAGGCATATTGTAAAACCCACATAACGAATGCATTGCACCTTTGAAACACGTAACCCCGATTTGCATACACCTTGCGACGTGACATCCCAACGGAGCAGGTGGGTCGCTGCTTTTTGGCTGCCATTTCTGCCTCTTTTGAGGGGTGAAATTGGTGGTTTTTATCCGTTTTAAATTACCGTTTTATGTTTTTAATGTAGGATGGTTTAGTGGCTTTTGCCATGCTTTAATTTTATTGCTAACCTGAAGACGAAAATTGAAAATTTTCGAAACGTAGTTTGTATTTTTATGTAGCACTGCTTGGTTTGCCTTCACATAATCTGTTACCGTGCTTTTTACTCCATTGCAACTTTGCATGAAGCCACACTGATTATCTTTGTCGGGGAAGAAGCTGGTTCTTACGCCAAGACTGACTGGAGTAGAAATCATGTGTGGCATCTCATAGCTAAATTTTCATTCACATGTATGCGGAAAACAGACTATTTTTAACTTTCCTTTGGTAAAATAAGAATTTGGCAATGTTGAATAAAGTGGCCTAGAGCCAGGAAACGAAATCCATAGCTTCTCTGTCAGGCGACTTCGTGACAAGAGATGGAATATGAAGTGGTAGTTACAGCATGGACACTCCCACTCCTACGAACGTTTATGCATTTTATATAATTTTGGTTTTACTTAATGCACAATATTAATTAGCAATACTCACATTTAAGTGAAAAATAAAATAAATGTTGTGAGATTTGCGATTCTGCTCTTGTTGTTGGCTCACTGAGAACACTGTTGAGGGTCTCTATATTAAAGGGAAGCTCTTGAGTTATATGATTATGTTGAAATGAACTTCAAGTTTAATATTACCCTTAGCAGATAATGTAAGTCTACGTGCATTGGCTAGATATTGTGCAAAATTCTTTGCAGTTAATGATTTAACTAATCATGCTAACTGCAGTGCTCAATAGTGTCAGTTAAGTCCATGATTCGTACTTTTTCTTTGAAATCAAATACCCTGTTATATGTGACAGAGAAGAATTCCTTGAGTGAAGAAGACAAACATCTTCGATCGTAAATTAGAAATTAGCTATATCTGAAACTAAATGTTTTACACATGGCCTGCACATAACCTATGACAAACTGGCTGTTCGTAAACTTAATTTGAAAAACTTGATAGTGTTCGTAAATGAGCGGTGAAGCATCTAACACAAGGTCACAAGATGGTGAGTAGGAAAAAGAAAATTTGTGTCCGATTAAACGGCAACACTGCCTAGTTTTATTTCACCAACAGTGACCTCAAACACGTTCTTTAGGTTTGTACACAGAGTGGTGAGAATTACTCGATTAGAAGATAAAAGTGCAGTCAACCATATTTCATTATTAGGTCACGTACGAAAGGAGTGTGCAAAAAAAAGTTTTGGTGTGGGAGACTTTTTAGAGACTCTAAAGAATATTCTAACCATTACTGAATTTGTGCTCAAAAGGAAGACTTGACCTCCACAGAATGGTATTACACCAAGCGAAGGATTAACAAAGTATCAAGGGGAAAAATGAGAATAAAGGTAAACTTACGGATTTTAGAGACAGACTAGTAAAAAATTTTGTGGCAAAGATAAAACAAACACTGCAAAGGTATCTGCGAGAATTGTTTAAAAACATCAACCCTTAAAAGGTATTACTAGACCCATCGTGAAGTTTTTTATCCTGTTGATGAACCCGAGGAATATAAAACTGAAATACGAGACGGAGAGTAATGATTACATGGATGATACGCACAAACAAAGTGCAACATAATCACCATGATAACAAATATATGAGGAGAAAAGTTAAAATGGTACAAGTACCACATCAGG
>JAHWFP010187009.1:2105-12901 GCA_023313725.1 Lithobius niger | reverse complement strand
TCGGCGCCATGTCCCACGTGGGATGGGAGCGCGTCAAAATGTAACAGTCAGCCTAATAGTGCTACGAAATCTTTTACATTAGTCAAAAATTATGGGCGCCATGTGGTTTCAAAGCATCACATGTGGCGGGGAAGGAGATGGCTTTTAAGTAAAAATTCTTTAAGTTTGTGAAACAAGGAAACCCATGTAAAGTCTGCAAAATTTATTGGAATAAAAAAACCAAGAGCGGCCCAAAGGAGTATGCAACATGCATGATAAAATTACCAAGCATGTTTAGTTCAAGCATGAAGCAACTCGCGTGTTACAGCGTTGAAACGGCCTTGCAGCGCCGATGGATATAGCTTCTTCGAGCCAAGGCCGACTGGGAAGACATCGAGTGTCTCGCTTCCTGGCTCATTGTCAGTTTAGGTGCATGCCAGAAAGGGAATGGCTTCCTTCAAGCCAAGGCCGACTGGGGAAGAACTCGCGTGTCTCGCCTCCAGGCTCATTGTCAGTTTAGGTGCATGCCAAAAAGGGGATGGATTTTTCAAGCCAAGGCCGACTGGGTCCAAATCGCCTGTCCCGCCTCCTGGCTCAATGATAGCTCAATCGCATGCCAGAAAGAGAATGGGTCCTTCAAGCAAAGCTGACTGGGCTACAAATCACGTGTCTCATCTGCTGGCTCAAGGCCAGTTCATGCATGTGCCAGAAAGACAATGCTTTTATCGAGGCTTTTGTTGTCAGTGGTATTATGGCTAACAATCTGAACAAGAGAAGCGTGTAACTATTGGGTGGCCAGACCGTTGAATTGATATGTATGGTTACGATATCGTTTATGAACTGAAGCGTTAAGAAAAACGCGTCCTACATTCTGATCATTTTCTTGATTGTTTTAGATGTGGAATTTCTGTCAGCAGCTTAAGAGGTGGAGCATGGCAGCTCCTCGAGCGTATTCTTTAAGCTAAGGCCGAGTAGGGTATAGAAATCACGTGTCTCGCCTCCTGGCTCCTTGGCAGTTTAGGCGCCTGGCAGAAGGGGGATCGTTTTTTAAACGGCGAAGCCGTTTTTTTGTTTATGACCTGAAGACTTACGAAAAACGCGGACTGCACTCATTTGCTTGATCGTTTTAGATGTGGAATGTCTGTCAGCAGCATAAGAGCTGCAGCATAAAAGCTCCTCGAGCGCAGCCAGACGATGCGGAATGAGCGAGTGAAGCGCGCGACTCCGCTAGTAATAATTATTGTTTTACACAGAATAAATAGCATGTAATGAGGAGCCTCAAGGGTCCATAAGGATGGATGTTACTACTCAAATTCAGTACGTATAGCTTCTTCACACGGCAACTGTTTGGTCCACGTCATCAGGTGCCTTGTAAAGTCTAATATGTATTTTTCAAGCTGTCGTTAGTTTGCAGTAAGAAGCGGTTAAAATTCTGAAAGAACGGGCATAACGTCAGGTCAACACAACGCCATACTAAAATTGTTAACAGTTCATAGTCAACTAAAATCTCCCAATATATGTCGCCGCGGGTTTATTTTGATTACCCATACTATACCGTGGGTTAAAATTGAATTACCCAAAACCAAAACTGGTATAAGAAAAGCCGTTTCCATAAAGGGTCGGCCTTTGAAAGTAGTGGTATCATTCATCCAGGCAAAGGCCGCCAAGGTTAATCCTACTAGGCAAGTTAATCGCACAGACTAATAGTTCGAAAGTTAAATGAAAACTTGAAGATTGCTACTCGCGATAGCAATCTTCAAGTTTTCATTTAACGTCCAAAGTATAATTCGGTGCGATTAACTTGTCTAATAGGATTAACCTTGGCGGCCTTTGCCTGGTTGACCGATATCACTACTTTCAAAGGCCGACCCTTTGTCGAAACTTGGCGGCTTCTCTTATACCAGTTTTGGTTTTGGGTGGATATCATAACTTACATAGGACTGTGAACGTACCAAACGTCACGTCATCTTATCGTCATCTCTAATATTTTTCTGGAGGAATTTTTTTTCTATAAATTGTAACATTTATATTTAATCGTATGCAGTCATGTAATGGAGAATTCCACAATAACAGTAACAATATCAGTTAATATATAATCTCTGCTTTGCAGCGAAGCACTAGCATGTGTCTAGATAGCCAGCAAACTTGGCGCATAACCAAAACATAGTTCTTACAAAAAATACTTTTTTTCCAACTTGATTGGATCCTGTGCTCGATCTGCTTTTTGTTTCCTACTCTTCTTTCCAGCAAAATTGTCCCTTTCATTGTCGTAGATTTGTGTACCGTAAAGAAAACCAAACCTTTGCAATAAAATACACCTATTTGCAACAACAATGCATTCTGACAATTAAGTACTGAACCGTATAACACTTAAGCATGTTATAATCTACTGTTGGATGACTATACAAACTATGGTTACAACATTAATTTTGCTGTTACGCGCCACTTCAGGGCCACGTGCTTTATAGCTGCAAACCCCATTTTAGAAAAAGGCACTTCCCCACTTGGTGCTTTATCTGTCTACCGAAATTTAGATTTGGCAACCCTTACTAGTGAGCTGTACAGGTGTCTTTAAACCCTATGAGAATTAACATGGGAGCCTGGGGATTAGCTAGTTACTAGCTAGTTACTAGTAACACAAATCAACGTTATTGAGGGCACTTTTTATCCATAAAGAACACGTTCCCACATCTTAATGTTCATGTTTTCTTCATTACTGGAGCAAAACAGCTGATTCAAACGATTTGCAAAGATTTCTACCGCATTGGGAATTTGCACCAGTATGCTGAAATCAGGTATACGCTTGTTTCAGTTAAAAGACAGTCTGCTAGTGAAGCCGCCCTTTAAAAATCGGACGTCTACAATCGGATAATCTACTGTTACTTGGCGGCGACACACTAGCGTGTGTCTCGATAATGCGTTACGTTTCTTAGATATCAAGTTGAGCAACTTGATTGACTTTCGAGATATTTAAGCAGGTCGGTTGTTGTGCACCTGAATTATTGAACGGACTCTCAGTCTGGGCCAAACACTGTTCATGTTGTGTAGTCGGAATGTGGAACGAGCAGTTTGGTGCAACACACGTAGATTTTAACTAACGTGTACTCGTGTCAACTACTCGAAGCCAGATTGAGCTGTCTCCCGTACTGACCAATGTCTGCATTATGGTCTACGACTCTCTCAATCTCATCTTGTTTCCCTCCACCACTGACCACCAATAACCCTGTTGCATTCTTAAACAATAAAAAAAAAAAAAACCAGTACAACAATCTACATAATTAAAATCATATGATGTGCGTGCGTGCGTGTTTGTACCTCTCCTCCTCCGGAACCAAAGCACCTACAAAGATGGGAGTACGACCAAACGAAAGATAATTAAATTTCGCTTTTAATAGGCCTATTTTCATCGCTGTAACTTGATATTATCTCCCTCAAATAAGCGAATGAACCTGAAAAACTAACGTCAAAGTTTTTTTTAACCCGCATGATGTTTATTCATGACGTCATAGTTTGTTCATGAAAACCTCCTCGAGCGAAGAGAGATGATCGGGAAAAGGATGCACGTGGTCCTCACGTATTTTGCAACACACCACATATACATCTTAAAATTGGTTTTGTATTAACCAATGAATTGATGAATTGATGGATTGATGGATGGAAAAATCAAAACAATAGATTTGGCTTTAAAACTGTGTCAAACATTCGTGTTTCTGAAGCACGGAGGTGCGTGAATTGAACGAGCAAAGTGAGCGATTTCCACGTAAAGTAAACCTTTTCAATGTGTGTCTCGCTTTGCTCTATCAATCTTTCATCTCTCACCTTCGTAGAAGATTACATCTGATGTGCTGCAGATGTTCCTCCAAATGAGGGATCATCATAAAGTGAAGTAATAAGACGCCCATGGAAAAATCTGTACTGAGCAGGACGTAAAGAACAATATTCTTAAAATAAGTAAAACAAGAAAACCCATACAAAGTGTATACTAACACAAATTACAAGTGACGTGTGGTTCTTGGTGGTTACACTGATTCAGTCACACTTCTGAGAAAATGTTTTCGCTGATTGAGTGAGCGAAGCTAACGAAAATCAGCGTTTGTCATCAGAAACAGCGATTTTCTGATAAATTGCTTGATCTTTTTGCTTGAATCCTTGAACGTAAAAAACTAATATTGATCTCTCGAGATAACTGATATCGCATACTACACTCTTATAATTTGCTCGATCGTTTTTTATGTGGAAGGTCTGTCATAAGTGTTGCAGCAAGAAATCTCCTCGAGCGCAGCGAGACGACGCGGAATGAGCGAGCGAAGCGAGCGACTCCGCTAGTACAACTTAAGTAAGCTAAATGGCGGTGGTTGCAGGTTTTAATAAATGTAAACAATTGGGTCTGTTGTGGTTTGTTTTCATGCAACGTGAACTACGCAACCAATTACTTTATGGTAGAAGTAGCACAATCAAGGAAACAGAAAAGAATATTTTACTAATTTCGTTTTTTAAGGAATTAATAATAATTGGAATTGTGTTAATTAACACTGTATGAATGATAAATAAATTATATAATATGTAATGTAATACACAGTTGTAAGTAAAAACAATTTTACAACATCGTATGCATTAAGAAATAAATTAATACACAAACACAAAGAATTTGAGATGAATTTGAGAGTGAAGCAAGCGAAATTCAGCAAGCATCTAATTCCCTAATGAAGCATCTCTCGATGGCTTTTCACAAATTTGTACGGTAAGCAAAAAATTACCTCGGCCGCTGTTCATGGCAAGGTTTAAAATGAATCTACCTACACGAGTTGAACCCACTTCAAACAAAAGACAATTTCGTGTGAAGCGATGCGTTATTACGTACCTTCAAGGTCAAAATGGCAACATTCAATTAGTGATTGTAAGGTTTATTAACCCATTTTGACGTCTTTATAAACCATCCTGCGATGCCATGCAGCCACGAGCAACCAGTCTGGTTATGGCTTTAATGAAGCCAACAGTCTGCATTAAATATTGGTCTTGCAGACTGTGGAAGAAAAAGAAGACAACTGCCCCGACTGGGACTCGAATCCAGGACTTTCCCCATACCGGCCGGGCACTGTAACCACTGCGCTGCTGGGGCGGATCTTGGCTACTGACTTCAGCAGCTGTTCAACCTGTCTCGTTGGTGACCCGAAGGCCACAAATATACACAAGGACGGAAATCAACTTGCTTCTTGGCCTCCACACCAGAAATAATGCAACAGTAAAAAAAGAATAAATCACAAGGTAAATGGTTAACGAATCAAACACTCTGCATTAAAGATTGGCCTTGTGAGGATACAAGATACACTAATTTGAGAAAGCAAAAAAGATAACTGTCCCGACCGGAACTTGAACCCAGGAATTCCTACTCTAACTTTCCCGCTCTAGCTTTAATATTTACGAAGATAAACGTTTCGATGACCTAGAAAAGTGTATTCATGGTCAGTTTTTTTTTTTACGTTTATGCAAAATACCTACTGTCATCTGTGAGAATAAGGGTTACAACAAGGGTTACAGCTTCTTTGAGGTAGTTAGTAAATTTGAATAATTTCAGTACTCACCTTTTCCCCCAAAAATAATAAAAATGCACTTTAATTTATTACTTTCAAAATTACGGTTGGCCTATGAAAACGAAAAAATGAAGTTAACTATTTGTCGTGGAACTATTTATTTTTTTAATAGTTGACAACTATTTAATGCACGTGGTGACGTCACGATAACACCTACCCTGCTAAAAGTGTAGTCGTTATATACGGTTAATCTGATAACCCACACTTTTTTGATAATCTAACACTTTTTCGGGGTCTAAAGAACCCCTGCTCTACCATATGACATATAATGACCGACTTTGCAAAACTACCGTACTCTACAAATTCAACCAGCACACCCCATTTGCAACCTGCGACATTGTTCGTACTAATACGGAAAAAAAAACTCACTACGCCCCCACCCATGGAGAAATGGCCCAACCCGGCAACCTTTTGTCCAGATGATACGAAAACTAGGCTTCTGACACTTTGAAATACAACCTAAAAACCTACAAGACTCACAAACGAATAGTGCATTTTATGCTCGCATCTTATTTAAACTATTAAAGTAGAACAAAATATAGTTTAACCTTAGAACACAAACGCCGGCAACTAAACGAAGGGGAACGTCTCTCCCCGTCGCTCCGACTTCTTACACAGGAAGCTTTTCACCCGGAACCTTCCGGTCAGAAATTTACGTTAAGTCGCATGTAAAAATCTTAAATTCATGATACACAAATAAAATTTACAAACAAAAATCTTTAAAAACTTAAATAAATCCGGTAAGTTAGCTTGACGTCACACCTTAGCATTAAAACACATATCCATTAACTATAGGCGATTTAACGGCGATATTTGCTCGTTTGCGAGAAACGGCTAGTCCAAATCGTGCGATTTCCCTCCACCCCCTCGATAGTGGACTAGTCATTTCTCGCAGACGAGCAAATATCGCCGTTATATCGCCTATAGTTCATGGATGTCTATTACTTATACCACGGCTGTGACATCACGCTAACTTAACGCCATGCTAAATTTCCGTAGGTTAAATCCCTTTAACTGTGAGTGGAAGTGTGCGTCATCGCAAAAAGTGTGGGTTTTCAAGTTACCCTACAATTTTGCCGATAACCCACACTTTTGACACTTCCGGATCACGCGACCGGGAACGCACACATCCAACAACCAAATACAGCGTCCAAAAATGTAACGCAATAAAATCGTACAAAAGGAATTACTACTAAGCTTAACTTCCCAGATGTCCAGAATGAAATCTAATACCTGCTAACTCTCACATGACTGGACCATATCTAAGTTTACTGACTCCCATCTAACCCACCCCCTCCACCTCCCCAAACGAAAATGGAATGACCTGCACTCATATTGATATACCTATTAGTCTATTACCGTAGTTTTGAAACAATTCTCGAACTACAAACGCACAAAATGTATTATTTACCTTTCCTGAATGTAATTTTATCCCTGCTGCATCACGTATCGACGTTTATTCACCCAGGCGGATTGGAAAACACAAGGAGCAACCTTCCAACGTGAACCCATCCCAACGACGCTTCTGTTTAACTCCCCCTCCCTCCACAAACGAACCAAAGGACTCGTCCATCTATCACCCACTTCCCCCTCCACAAACTAAAATGAGATGACCTTCATTCATTTCAAGATACTATTGACCACAGTTTAATTGAAGAAATTTTCACAAAACACAAACACGTTTTAATTAAATTCTAGTTAGCTTGACGTCCCAACCGTGATATAAATCATTTATTGGTGACTAAACTCACAGTTATCGATTTTTATGCCACGTCTGCGAGAATTTCCTGTCTCAATATGCAAATCGCCCCTCGATGTTTGCGTAGTATTGCCGGGAAATGCTAGCAGCCGTGGAATAAAAATCGATAACCGTGAGTTTGTCACCAATAACTATTACCTATACCACGGCTGTGACGTCACGTTAACTCAACGCCACGCTAAATTTCCGTAGGTTAAATCTCTTTAACCGTGAGCGGAAGTGTGCATCATTGTAAAAAATGTGGGTTTCAAGTTACCCCACACTTTTGCCGATAACCCACACTTTTGATACTTCCGGATCACGCGACCGGAAATGCACACACAAACAACCAAATACAGCATGCAAAAAAGTAACGCAATAAAACAGTACAAAAGGAATTACTTAACTTGCGCGGAATGACCCGAATGAAATCCGATCCGTACTACTCTCCTCACATGTCTGGCCCATAGCTGAGTTTATTCACTCCGTGTAACTCCTCCCCACCTCCCTCCACAAACTAAATGGAATAAACTTCATTCATACCGATACCCTATTACCATATTTTTTAAACAATTCTCAATCTATAAACGCACAAAATGAATTACATACCTTGCCAGAATGTCCTAGCACAATATCATTCTATCCCTGCTGCCTCTAATCGAAGTCTTTTCACTCCATAAAGCTTCAAAAACACGAGCGAGCTTACTAGCGTGAAATCTGGCCAATCGACGGCTGTCTCCTTCCCACCCACTCCCCCCCTCCCTCCACAAACTTGGCCCAAAGTACTCGGCCGTCGACCACCCACTTCCCCCTCCATAAACTAAAATGGAATGACCTTCATTCAGAGCAACATACTGATTGATTACCGTATTCATCGAAGCAATAAACACAAACACGTTTTAATTAAATACGAGTTTGCTTGACGTCCAAACCGTGGTATAAATAATTTATTGGTGAGAAACGAGCGGTTATCAATTTTTAACACACGGCTGCGATTTTTGTCCCGGCTCTCGTATGCAAGTAAGATTCGCCCTCGACCTATTTGCCTACTTGAGCCGGGCAAATAATCGCAGCCGTGGGTTAAAAATCGATAAATGCTCGTTTCTCACCAATAAAAATTACTTTTTTTGAGCCGTTCTTAATACACACAATTAAAAACACCACACCAAAATCCACACAGTTACAGAATCCCCACAACCCAAAATGTAAAGGAAAAAGATACAATGGGAAAGGCAGTCAATGGTCAGGCTTGTAGGGTAATAGGAAGGCAATAAAGGCACCCTTTCGGTTTTTTCTTGCTCCCCTACCAGATTTTTGACTGTTTTATCTCAAATGGACTCTTTTGGCACACTCCCTCTTCCCATCCCCATCTGTAACCATGGGAACTTCACCGACGCATAAGTCCGTTATTAACTGGTCTTTTCCATCGAAAACTAAAAATTGTTAAATACAAAAAAATAAGAACATGCAAAAATTTGTTTCCTTCCTTGTAGGCAACGATTAGTGAAACCATGCTTGCTTGTTCATCAATAGGCGTAGAATCGTTCTTTCCTGTAGGCTTTCTTTTTTGTGGAGCTGGGAGGGAGGGGGGGGGGCGGGGGAGCACAATAAAAATCCAATGCAGGCTTGTTTATTTGGTCGGGAAGATGGGGGATGGAGTATGCAGACCCGGATTATCAAGTTTCTGGACAATTTTTTTTACCCGTATCCGTCGAAAATTTCTTCATCAATTATTACTCACCGACTTTGCTATTATGTACCATTCGACAAGACTGGTGAAAAAGCCAAAAGAATAGTTAAAATAATGAGAAGTTAATTAGTAAAAACTAGAAAACATTAGAAAACAATAAATAAACAATTTTTCTTATTGTTTATTTATTGTCTGGAAAGAATCCAAAATCTGAACAAATTTTTTTTTTGGGGGGGCGGGGGGGTAGGAAGGAAAACTTTGTAAGAAATGTAGCACCCGCAGTAAAAAAAGCTAATCCGGCTCTGAAAACCATACGGATTTTCAGGGTGTGAGATTTAGTCAGTGGGGATTTATTGTTTTGAAATGTTCATTTTTATTTTATACTACTGTCTACTAATTTGCCGGTTTGCCTATGAAAATGAAAAAAAAAAGTAGTTCAATGACAAGTAAACAGTTTTTTGATAGTTAATAACAACTAGTTAAAACTTTTTTTTGTAGTTAAACAAGAATAGTTAACCACAAAAAATAGTTTAAGAAGTAGTTATAAACTAAAATTTCGGTGATAGTTGCAACTACTGCTTAACTACTGTGAAAGCGGTTTAACTAGTAGTTGTAACCACACAATGTAAACTACTGTCGTCACAGGTGTGCCAATATGAAAGGTTTGCTCCTATCGCTTATTTTGTATCTTCTAAGTACAGGAACGACTTTAGTTGTTTTCTCTAATGACGGTAATTCCTCGTTATATACATAGAAGGGCTGGTAAAAGCAAAATAACACAACAATTGTTTAGTTGGTGATAGCAGCACCAAATTTGGTGGGGTTATAGTTTAAAATTTATGGAATCCAACTAAAACCAGAAACACCTTGTTCTGTCGCGAAAACGGACAAGAGGGAAAAAATAGTAGGAAAATGTACGGATCCCGAAACGACTGCCGTGCACTGACATATGAATATTTTGTCTAATGTGAGTATGTGAGTATAAATGGGATGTCCCCTCCCCCCCCCCCCCCCCGGAAAAGTCGTTTACTGCCACAATCGTCCCATGTTTGATCAATGTGTCAGTGTTAACGGGACTTGTCCGCCGAAATTTTGGGCACAGCCCCGGAATAGTCACATACGTGTGATTGACTTGTGCTAAAAACACCATATCATCTGACAAAGCCAGCATACAGGGTTCCCACCACTATGAAATAATTCACCTCAGTACCATCATAGGGGTAGATAGGGTTGGGGATGGAAAAGCAACTCCTGCTTTGCTTGCGGTATATAAAGGGAAGCCGCCGAGGATCTACGTCATCGTCCACGCATGCGTGGCATAAGTTGGTTAGCATAGAGTTAGATATATTATATTGTTACACCAGAGAGGGAACATTCGCTTCGAAGCCTGTCCGTGCGTAATCACCGCCGCCAGGAGCCAGGTTGGCGCCACCGTCGATTTGAGAACAACTTCGTTCCTACTAGAGGTGTGCGCCCCCAACAGCCAAATCAAACGTAACTTACGCCGCCGCTGGCAGATTCGGATCCTGTCATCGCGTTTACGTGTTAGTTAGTGTCAGAGTTACTAAAAGATGAAATATAAATTTATGCTTTCGAAATAACTGAATTACTTGGAACTTGAAACAAAATTTGGCAAATTGGAAACATTATTCTTCATTGTGATGTGGTTCATTGCTTTACATGCTAAAAATGAAATAAAATCAAGTTGGATTATTTCATCTTGTAACAGCAAATATGAAGTGGAACAGTAGAGCAAAGGGAGGGAGCGGGGTGGTAAGGGTCATCCCCTCCCCCCCCC
>JAHWFP010187006.1:0-18580 GCA_023313725.1 Lithobius niger | reverse complement strand
CTACCTAAGAGGGCTACAACGGTGCATGGTATTTCGTTAACATGCAGTATTGCATTCAAAAGAGTGAAATTATACACGGAAATTTATTCAATTGGTCAGCAGACGTTACATACAGGAAATTTTACATTCCATGAGCTCACGAATACAGGGAAAATATGGAATCGAGTACTTCCAAGTTCCTACGAAAAACTGGAAGCAAGACGTAAGCTGTGCTGACAAAACAACCTCGAGTCCAGAAAAAGGTTGACTTATAGGGACTCTTGAACACCTTTGGGGTTTGTACCTGGCCGCTGCTAGATGGCATAACGCAGAGTGACGTCTTCTTTTTCGAATAACTCCAGGATAAAAATGAACACAAAAATATACCAAATCAATTTGCTGACTGAACGTTACCTTTTGTTTCGAGCTAGTGAAACTTCTTTTATTTGATAAGACTTTTAGTAAAGGGATTAGAAAAAAAAACGTTAAACCACTAGCGACGCCATCATAGCATGATCACGTGTTTTTGAGCAGTTCAACAATTCGAACATAGATGGCACCAACCACACTTCAAATGGCTTGATAAATACAGGGTGTTCCTGAAAGGACTGGCTACCCTAATGAAGGAAAAAAAAAACTACCTGAAAATGAAGGTGCATTGCCTTTGACGCAGTCATGGTCATAAAATATTAATATTTTAACCTTACCTCGTAGAACCTCAGTGTAAAATAGGAAATTGTGAAGAATAACAAAGCATGAGAATTGCAAAGAGCAGAACGAAATTCGGTTTGTTAGTTTAGGAAATCTGGAAATCAAAAGCTAGCATTCTGCTCTTACATTTGGGTGACTTTCTGCAAAAAAATTGTATTTAACTAATTCTAGAAATTGGCAAGTTTGGAGTCTTGAACTTCCCATTTGCTAATTATAATTCTTTTTCGCCTTGCCTGTGTCCTAGCCAGTTTCAAGTTGCTTTCATCTAACGCTTATTGTTTCTCAGGGAGCCAACCAAAACGCTGCAACACAAAGCTAGCCTCTAATTTCATTATTTCCTAACAAACCGAATTTAGTTCTTCTTGTTGCACTGCTCACGCCTTGTTATGTCTGCACTTCTCATGCTTTGAAATTTTCTACAAGTTCCTAATTTACATAGGCCTTTTCACGGTCAGAGATAACCAACCCTTCTGGTCCACCCTGCTGACACTTATCAGATGCACAAATTTGAATAGATTACGTTAAACCAAACAGATGCGTTCACATTTATAAGATAATAATTTGATAAAGATGTTGATAAAGATAGACAACCCTCAGACGTTTCAATCCTAGTTTTAAAACCATCAAAATAAAAAGATTCAGAATCTCTTAAGAGAGTTGTATGACAACTCCCAATCTGTAAAGTGGGCAAGAGGGGACAAGTACATGGAGGGCAAAAAGAGTGGAGAGACGTCCATCCCTGGCGTTTCAGCTCCGTAATCCAATACCAGTCGCTTTGGTTCTCTTCTCGTAACATTGCGAGAGACACTGGTGAATATCACCAAGAGCCTAATTACTTCTTTTTTCAAAAATCCATTTCCAATCGCAGTTTCAAATTCTTCCACTAACCTATCTGTAACTTGCTCATTGCCACCAACATCCAGTAGGCACAAATTTGGACACGATCGTGCTAAACTCACGAAACTATCTTCATCGACTGCAGTGTTTCTGGCATAAACTTGTTGTAAGATTCCGGCATTTCCCAAGACTCTGAGGCCACTTCCACTAATCCCAGTGATAAGACTGAAATCAATAACCTGAAGATATGGTAAATCACGTAATCCTGCTAATCCCCTATCTGTGACTTTGTCTGTCGCCTTGCAAAACCTGAAAGCCTTCAAATTTGGGGAATATTGTCTCACTGTCTCTAACAGGCTGTCGTCAATCCCAGCACAATGAAACAAAGACAAACTTTCAAGCTTGTGCAACACTTGCATGGTACAACACCAGTCAATGCTGCTACATTCATCCAAATACAAAGACTTTAAGACAGGTTTGTAGTGGTAAAAGGTGGAAGACTTCATGGGTGCTGGTGATATATCCCAGTTGACTAAGCAAAGTTCTTGAAGGTTATCACACCGCTTAAGTAAACTCTGGCTTGAAGTGTCAGTGTTTGAGTAAACCAAACGAAGAATTCTCAACTTATGACTGACGATGGCCAAACAGCTGGTGACCGGATCATCAACATCCATGCATTCCAATCTTTTGCACTGCTGAAGAAATTCTTTGAAAGCATGCATACTAAAGTGGCATTGGCGTAGACACAGGACTTTGAGTTTGGAACAAACTGCTGATAAGATTTTAAGGCGTTCATCAAAGAGGGAAACATTGCTTAATCTTACATCAACCAGATTGGGACAATACTGCACAACCAACGTGATTAATGGGTCACAATCAATGGTACATTTGAATTCATATCTGGATTCCAACGTATTAACGGTGCATTGTATAACCAGTTGCAACTGCTTCATGCTTTTACCACAGTGACGTAAAACGGCAGAACATGATTGTGCAGTGTATCATTCTGGATTAAAGGTACATCTTCCGTTTGTATGCATTGGGTGCATCTACAGAATCCAGAATAGTGGATGCATATACTCTTAGGCCAACTCCATGGAACTTATGCCCAACTTTTGCACACAAGATGTGTTTTGACGCGTTGTTTTATGCTCAAAAATGAAAATATGTAGTCCAGCAATTCATTTGGCAATCGTAAAATGGGACACAAACCTTCTGCAGGCTGTATTTCGGTCTCAAACCAGTCACCCATTAGGAAGACAATGCTATGAACTAGAGTTTGTTGTTGTTTTGTTTCTTGGTCATCAGTAGGGCCCAAGCAAAAAGGTCATCAGCTCCGGACCAAGACCTGATTCTCCCAAGAGATACCATTGACCAAAGAAAGTGGGACATAGTTACGATACTGTCGCCAGAATAAATTGGCTAGAGGGGCAAGGTCGGGCACCATTTTGACTTGGGTGGGTAAACATACTCGTAGATACAATCGAATAAACAAGCAGTAAGATTATCACAGCACCTTACTGCCATCAACATAGCGAAGCCGGGAGGGGTCGGGGAGCTTAGATGCAAACCAAGGAGGACCAACAATTACGTAAATAGGAACTATGGATGAAGCAGGCAATTAAATATTCGAAAACAACAGTGAACTCGTTTGGTGCCTAAGGTGAGGTTTAACTGATTTGAAGTCAAAACAGCAAAGGAACACATACTCTTCCCTGTAAAGTTGGATGTACTGCAGTGTTGCTGTACTGTTTATTCCACGTTAAACCTTACTGATGTAGTCAAATGTTTTTACCATTTATACTTTTGCACACGATAGATCAGCTAATGCTTGATGCATTCTACTTGGCTGAACGACATCGCTGGAAAATGTTTGAAAACGAATCGTCTTAGTGTGCTTACCACTGTTCTACAGGTAATTCAGGATTCGTGCAAGTCCTTGAAAAACTGGACATGTCCTGGAAAATAATAATGAAATTCCATGCCTGGAAAAGTGCTTGAAACATGCCATGTGTATTAGCAGGTTGATGAACAGAAAGTAGACGACGTCACTGAAGAACACTGACAAATGTAGCCAAGAAAGTAGTCGAGTGTGTAGCCTTGCATTATTCTTCCTTTGTTTGGACATGAAAAGTTTTGAAATTTGGGCTCTGGCTTTAATTGTATCATGGTTGATTGCAGTACAGCAACACTGTAGTATCTGAAACCTTGCAGGAAAGGTTATTTGTGCTTCTTTGCTGTTTTGACTTCGGGTCGGTTAAACCTTACCTTAAGCATCAAACGATGGTTGCATCAAACTGGGTGTTGCTGGATGAGGTGCATGTCTTCTCAGTAAGTCCTTTGCAGAGGAATCCGGGTGTGTAACCTCTGTCTTACCGCCTTGCCCTTGGATGTGGTGTCCGGCGGTTGCTGAATTTTTGACGAGGGAAAACACATGTGCTTGTAGCATCTGCTGAGATGCATCCTTTCAAGCACGAACACAAATGGTGGTATAGGGGTCTGGATACTGGAGCTGAAAGTAGCAGTCAGACAGACAATACATGGAGTGTCATCTAGCTATGTTTGTGAGATGGTGGGCGATCGCAGCTAATAGATTTCAAGGTATTTACTGCTCGCGCGCGTCGGTTCTAGCGTTGCAAGGAGAGGTGCAGTCTTTAACGGTAATGCATCTAAAGTTTTGCATCTGTTGGAAACTGTGGACGGCAATGCAAGATGGTCACCCAGCCATTGGGACGATCAAAGGCCACTCAGGTGTCATGGGTAATGAGGAGGCTGATAGACTGTCACGGCAGGCGTGCTACCATCAGCCGGAGAAAGTAGTGCTTATGCAGTCCTCGGTGGCAGTCAAACCGCAGTTGCGGCTGTGGACATTGCAGCAGTGGGATCGGGAATGGGCAGCGGTACAAACTGGGTGCACATTGTACGCAATTTGTCGGAATTGCTCTTTCGAGTCACCTATTAATAGGCTGCCATATTGGGAGCGCAGATCTTATCACGGCTGAGAACTGGGTATTGTCTCGGATGGGTTGGAGTTTGACTTCAGCATGTCTGTGTGGGGCAAACAATACTGTGTCCCATCTCTTAGTACAATGCATCTTGTGGAGTGGGGAGTGTAGGATTCTTTCGGCATGGGTTGATGACACAACTCCTGCAGAAAGACTACTCCCATGTACTGGTGGCGCACAGGACATGTTGCGGCTTAGGAGCACGTTTTGTTAGGAGCACGAATACCTTAATTTGACCCATCCTGCCGTAGCACTCGATCTCAATTGCAGTAGACAAAGTGATAGGGTGCTTATACGCAGTGGAGGAATGCACATTCGATGTGGTCAGTGGAGTGCCACGGTACTTTCGGTGTATCTCAGTTGTTGTGTGGTTGTGACAAGGTAGTGTGTTGATATGAAGAAACAGGTGGAGGGAGAGGGGTTCGTGTACAGTGGGGTCAAGAATGCATCACGGGCAAGTACAGGGTGCCATGCCGAGTCAAGTGCACAGTGGATGGTCATGTTGTGGTTGTTTTGATGTTATCATACTGTTACCTTGTCGTTTTGTTATAGTGTTTTCTGTATTTAGTTATAGAGTAGGCGTATAGCTCTGGGCTAGGGCCCCAACAAAGTGTGTTCTCTCTCCCTAATCCCTGAACCACTTGACCAATTACAAAAGGCCTAATGGAAAAAAACACATCTACAGAGCAATACAACGGGGCACAATTTAAATCAATGTTGTTTGTGCTAGAAATATTTATAACGAAACGTAAATACCATTTCGCCTACCATTTAGCCATTCTACCACCATTTAACACAACCTTCGTCCACATTCGTTGAGTGAGGGTAACATCACGGTGGAAGCGTACGTCTGAACGCAAGGAATCTTGGTAAATGATGCGAGGAGCCACGATCACGTGATCTACTAGTATGCAAGTTGGAACATTGCCAAGACTGACCCCGGGACTCTACTATTTGGGACTTGGGTCCTGGTAACTGAAACTAGAGCATTTGAAGAATGGATCACGATTGCACTTTTAATAATTAGCACCATCAAGGATTGACTATTTTTTACTGACATCTCTTATCTTATCGTAAGCATTTGAAACATCCAGTCCATCGTGTCCATTATAACGTTAGCAGGGGGGTCTCTTCCGAAATTTTTGCATATTTCTTTGCCATTGGCTGTTGACTTTGCTGGTGCCACTGACGTCACAACGCAGCTCGACAGCTTACGCTCATGCGCACAAGCCAAACCAGACCGGAGCCAGTGACGTCACACGAAATATTGCCGGGAAACCGACTTGATGAACTGGGGAAGGACCAACCTTCCTGTATACTATCGTTCCACTCGACTTGGACTTAGCCTGCTTGCGTCAGTTGCATGGAGAGGAGCCGAAGTCTGCGCATGCGCATGGTAACTAAGTTGGTGTAGGGACCGTTAGTGCATTCGTAACGTGCCGGCCTAGCTTGCTAGCCTATAGAAGCTTGGTAGGTACAGGGCCAGCTCAAGACAATTTGGGGCCCTACGCGGATTCCATAACTGGGCCCCACCAGGGTGTGGCATTAAAGGCATTTCTTCCCCGATCTTTCCATTCGTGTTCTATTCGAATCATTAAACAATCCATAATTTTTCGTACGGTCCAAGCCAATATCCATGTCAATTTTTTTTTTTTAAAAGAATGTGAATCACAAAATTAAAAAAAACAGTAAATATAGTTCCAAAAATGACAAATTACAGTCACGAAAACGAGAAAAAAAGCAAACAAAATCCTTACTAACTACAACAGCCAACAAAAACCACATAAAGAAACAAAAAGACATACTTCCCAAAGGGCGTAAAAAAAAAGAGAAACAAAAAGAGGGTGGGAGGGGGGGACAAGAAAGGAATATCCATTTCACTGTTTCGTGTTTCTCATTTCCTATCAGGCTGCCACCTACCGACGGAAATGCCAACTGCAAGTACCACTTCGGTTTCGGGTAGCGCAGTGCTTCGACTAATCGACCCAAAACATTCTCGAAGTTTCAAAGCACTGGCGTAGATTCTCACCCCGTTTTTCTCCTTACTTTGACTCAGTTTAAAGGATTTTCAATCAATAATTTGCCTTTTCACTACAGTAAAATGATTACTCCCGCTCCCATGTGCGGGCCCCTTTAAAATGGGGGCCCTACGCGGCCGCGTTGCTCGCGTGCACCTTGAGCCAGCTCTGGGTAGGTAAACCAAGCTTCAAAAATGGGATACGCCAACGACGTTCGCCAATCGAACGGCAAATGAAGCCCATTGCCCATCAGCTTTAAGGTGGGAGAGGCTAAAAAAAAAACCCACAGTGGGAAATTCGAAAATCGGAAAGGGTTCATCCTCTAAAAAAAAATGGTATTTAATGGGGCGAAATGGTATTTACGTTTCTTTATTAATATTTCTAGCACAAACAACATTGATTTAAATTGTGCCCCATTTAACATTTATTGAGTTAACGAAGTCTTTTATTCGTACCATTTTTAAACCAAAAAATTAATTTAAAAATGCCCTTTTTAAAAAAAAAAGTAGTAAAAATGATTAAAATACAGCAGCCAAGACAAAACACAAAATAAACGCCGTGAAGACACATGTAGGGCCTGAATTTGTCCAATACAATCATTCTTCAACGATGAAACGAAAGATGGGACTGCATGCTTTCAGGTACTGTATCGTTTTATGTGCACTGCTGTAATAAGCCGTACATTAATTAATACAGCATGCTGAATTTGTCAGAGTAATCATTATACTATTGGTGACTGGGACGTTTTTACGGGCGGGGTGTCACACCCCTTCCCCCCACCGCCGAATGTTTGGCCAGTTGGTAAATCAGCCAGCAAAATTACATAATTTTTGCTCAGTCGGCAGATCAGTCGGAAAAATTATATACATTTTAGGGTAGATGGAAAATCATGCCGCTAAATTCTGGTTTACACCCCTCCGACTTTTATCCTTCCTGACGTCTCTGATTGGTGAGCTAATGATGTCTTATGAACTTTGGTATACAAAAGATACAATCCCCCGAAACCTCTTGCCTAATTTTATTGGTCTACGAACTTAAATCCACAAATAGGGCACAGAAGGCTTAAGGAAAATTGGATATGAATTGACTAATTGGTTCAAAAGTTATTGTGCAGACTAGGGCATTTATTTTGTGTAACTAGGGTTTCGTACTGAGGGGGCAACACTAGCCATTTAGCCGAATGGCGTGGAAGGAGAAACCAATAACAGCTACGGGGTCTGGGGGAGCACTGTGAACTCCACCAGCGAGGTTCGGGGCTGATCCCTGGAAGCTGACTCATTTTTGCGATTTTCCGGCATTTTCTTTCTGACCTTGATTAAAGTGCCGTTGGAAACATTTTTATAAACTTAGTTTTGCTGACTGCATTATACGCATAAAAAAAATTGTAATGTAAATCTTCATACTCGATATTTATTTTTTAAACACTCATGATGCTTTGTTAGAAATTTTCGTAATTTTGCAAATATGCAGTTTATCTTACTGTTTATCTCTACTGAAAAAAATGAAATAAGCCTTCAGGATAGTCAAGGTGTTTCTCCATCTACGCAAAACATGACTTGGCCATTTTGCCGAAATAAGCCTTCAAAATTTTATAGAGGGGGTGGACTGCCGTCCCCTCCCCTCCACGAGTTACGTCAATGGTGGAGACTGACACACAGACCAACAGACAAACACCAACAATCGATGACCAGTTCAGTTGCTCTGCTTCGTACCGCACGTCACTAAAATGTCTGCAGGCTTCCAAAGTGTTTACTCAAGGCCAACGTCAGTATCTGATGTCAGGGAAATATTTGCCAGTATTGGAACAGCTGAGTGTGTAGGAATAGGAACAACCGAAAATGTTTCGTAAAAAGCTCTGTTTCTTTCCCTCCAGTGAGAAGGTAAGTACGGTTTTAGTGGGAATGGGCCAGGTAAGTCAGGTAAGGCAGGGTAGACAGGAATTTTGTAGAAGGTGCCTTGCTTACCTTGGTTACTTGGGTTACTGTAGTGGAAACGAGTTGGATGACCTGCCTCACTTCATTGCTGTGGTAAAGCAGCCTCAAGCAACAGGACCCTTCCTGGCAAAACAATTGCAAGTTCTCCTTACCCTTTGTAGATCGGTGTTTTGCGTGGACATGCACTCATGTGAGGGACTAGCCAAGGCGCGAGGCTAGTGTAGTGGGAAAAGAACTGTCCGCAGGTACCATGTAGATCGGTTTTCTGCGTGGACATGCACTCATGTGCTGAACTAGCCAAGGCGCGAAGCTAGTGTAGTTGGAAAAGAACTGTCCGCAGGTACCTTGTAGATCGTTTTTTTGCGCGGACACGCACTCGTGTGCAGGACTAGCCAAGGCGCAAAGCTAGTGTAGTGGGAAAAGAACCGTCCGCAGGGTAAAGGCTGGCATTCACACAGCGTCTATGTCGACGGCGTCTTCACTATTTTTCCTTTGGGAATTTGAAAATTTCGAAAAAAGATGGGCGATCGACACACGCACACACGGCATCACTCCTCTTCCTTGTCGTCGGCGTGTCAACTGGTCGTCATGACAACAACTTGAATTTGGTGGGGTTTTCGTTATCTGATAAAAATCGATGTTCCTATTGGTTAACTGGTCCCCCTCTACTGCCCGAAGGCAGGATTGTGTCGCCTAGCAGTGTCTTTATCCATCCAATTGGTTAAAGACGCCGAATTGGTTATACACGTGGCGTCTATAGGACGACTTCAGGAATTCGGTGCCCTAAAGCCGGCAAGACGCCGGCTATATCGACGCCACGTGAATGACGGGCTTAACCTGCGTTCCCTCACTTTACTGAGGGAAGACAGGGTAACAATTTCTCGTAGTGGAAACCAGGCTAATTTAATCTCATGGTTTTCTCCAAACTCGGGCGTTCCGTGATAATTGTTTGTTTACGCGTTGCTCACCGTGCAATAATGTCCAAGCTAATGTGCTGCAAATATGAATTACCACTACAGCTCTAGCGCCAATAGTCAATATGCATGTCTGGTAACGGAGTTACCATAAACCATCCTGTACCGTATGTTACTATGGGGGGGGGGGGGAATGAGGCTTAATGGCGCGTCGACAGCTTGGTCATTAGCGCCAACCTCAGTCACAGTGCAGTGGTCCGGGTTGCCACTGCACCACACATTACAGAGATATTATTCAAACCCCTAACCTAAGTCTTGTCATACATCTGTACCTCCTGCAAAAATTGAAAAACACCAGACAGGAGGACAGACTTATCGCCCAATTGACGCCCAATGTCATGCAGAAGATGGAAACGACGACGAAAACCATCAAGATGGCAACAATCAACAAGGAAGTGTTGGACCGTAAGTGGCCGCCGACACCAATAACATTCAGGAGGGTCAACCCCCCGCAAAAGGAAACAGTGAGTAAGTCGAGTGTGACCAATGCGCAAACGGGCCAACACCACCTCCTCACGGCGACTGCGGCGACACGTCGAGTGCCATTCCTCAACAGTGCCTTTAATAGCCCGTAATTTATTGCCGTCCTGTCCATCCCACGAGGCTTGCCAAAAAACGTGTAACCTTAGACGCAGAGTTGGAAAAGCGTCCGAGGGAACAAGGCTGAGATCCCTTCCGAGAGGGCCAGAAAGGGCCCCTTTTGCTGCAGAATCCGCTTGCTCATTTCCACCTATCCCAACATGGCCCGGGATCCAGCAGAAAAGCACGGTTTTCCGCTGGCCAGGCAAGCGGGAAAGCAAAGCTTGGACACGTTGTGTCAAGGGGTTCCGTGAATTGTAAGTTGCCAAGGACTCCAGGGCACTCATGGAATCACTGAAGATAATGAAATGCGTGCCCTGAAGGCCAAGGATCCATTCCACCGCCAAACCGAGAGCCAAGAGCTCTGCAGAAAACACAGAATAGCCTGATGGAAGGCGATGGGCAACCGTCACTCCCTTACAAACACAAGCACAAGCCACGCCAGCGTCTGACTTCGACCCATCAGTAAACAGCCGCTGATAACCGGCGTACTGAGAACACAGCCGCCGGAACTCCTGCAAGTACCTTGCTGGCAGAGTGGAACCCTTCGGGAGGGATGCCAGAGCGAAAATGAAAATGCCACTTGGGACAAGCCAAGGGGCCACTGGCATCCCCCCAAGCCTCAAGACGCTGGGCATTTCAAAGGCTATCTCCTGACAGGACTGCTGGAGCCTATCGCGGAAATCACCCTTACCCACCCAGCGTCTACCGACTCGCAAGTCTGGCCCAAAAACCATGGACCAAGCAGGACTGGATTCCACAGCACGTAAACGCACAGCATACTGAATGGCCAGCTGCCGCCGACGAATGGCCACAGGTGGCTCCGAGGCCTCAGCATAGAGAAGTCCGAAATGCCCCAGTCGCCAAACGCAGGCCACTGTGATGCACAGTGTCCAACACCTGGAGAGTCGAGTCACTAGCCGAACCATACACCATGCACGCATAATCAAGTTTGCTGCGGACAAGGGCTCTGTAGAGGCGCAACATGGCAGTGCGATCGGCACCCCATGAAGTACCCGACAGAACCCGCAAGATGTTAAGTGCCCGCAAAGACTTGTCTTTAAGTTGGCGCAAGTGTGGAAGCCAAGATAACCTGGAATCGAACACCAGACCCAGGAAACGTGCCTGTGGGACAACAGGAATCTGTGCCTGCCCCAAGTACAGGCAAGGATCTGGGTGCAGTGTTACTATGGCCAGGGAATATCAGAAGAGTAATTAGCACGGAAGGACCCTATGCGGCATCGTCATTTTGACACAAAGAGTAATGATATGTGTAGGTTGAAAAGTTCCAAAAGGCGTTCGAGCTCAGACAGCTGTGACGTTAACAAATACCATCGGAACGAAAACACCACTGGTGATTGAGCGAAAGGAACAAAATGGACACCACAAGTGTTACAGGAATACATGTGCACAGGTGCGAATTTCATTGACATCGAATTTTCAGCAAGGAGTTTTACCAGGTTTCTGGCTGTATAGGATGTATATAATAAATAGGATGGAAAGCTAGAACGGCTCAATGAGTGACAATTCAATACAGATGTAAACCTACTGCTTTTGGGACTTAAATGTCTGACTGTGTGAGAGGGAATTGAACTCTCGATCTTCGAGACGGAAGACTGAAGTCCTACCACTCAGCCTATGGGTCTTTGTTCTCGACGGTTGAGGGATCTTTTCCCGCTCAGGCAGTCTGACATTTAAGTCCAAAAGGCAAAAGGGTTGCATCTGTATTAATTTAAATATATTACCGATATATATAATTATGGCGTAGGATGAGGTGTTGAGGCTTGTCTCCCACAAGAATAATCCGTCATGTGGAGTGACGCATCTGCTAAATTCGTGACGTCATGATTAAAGGGCAATTACATCCATTTTGACATGCATGTTTGATTTTTGGATCACTTACACAATAACTAAACACAAGAATTGCGGTAAGATACGTTACATACGTCCGATATAACAATTTAATTACTGCATCACCAAACACGACACGGAGGTCGCCATTGTTTTGCTGGAACGCACAGAAATTAATGCCAACAGACGGATCTCTTCGATTTCGACTCGCAGCCGATTGAGATAGCTGTATTGACTGTGAGGAGCTCAAGCGTCTGACGGCCTTAGCTGGCCAATACACTACCGGCCAGCTATTACCGCAATTCTTGTTTTTAGTTATTGTGTAAGTGATCCAAAAGTCAAACATGCATGTCAAAATGGATGTAATTGCCCTTTAACTCTTTCCCTTGAAAAACTGCGTATTCGCTATGGTTAGGCAACCACCGTTCGTTCTTTGTCTCTACAGACGTTGCACTTAAACAGAGTGTTTGTTTCGTTTAAACAGATGCAATTTTTGCAATTGTACATTTGCTTATTTCAATTGAAAATCATCAATTTTTATTCGTGTACATTTTAACAAGTAAATATAACAGATAGAACCACAGACCATAACCCGCCCGACGTTTCTGAATCGGCCTTTCGGGCCGGGGGCTGTGGCTTGACGCATTGTTGAGAGGCAGAATTGTTGAGTGTTGTTGAGAATTCATTAGGGACTAAAGCCGATGATGGAAGGTCTGCATTTCCATAGATCGGTTCCGTTGCTTGATAAACTAGCGTAAGTATAGTTAATTTAACGTAAGTACGACAAATTAAATCACTCCCCTCATGGGTTCATTTAATTAAATTAAATCTAAGTAGTGTAATACCTGATACAACACTTGTTAGTAAAGGCTTAGGAATTGTTGACAATGACGCGCAAAACATACGCACAAACATGTAATCTCTGTAGGGGTCAATTTTTACCTCATCACTTAACAACTAGTGTTTATTTTGGTTGGAGCTTGTTAGTAGTAAAATGTGTAAATTCTTGGTGATTCTGGCCGTATTGCCTCACTATTGAAGTTCCATGTCCACCATTGTGATAGATTGCGTTGGTGTTGGTATTGCGTTGTTTTCTGTGGTTTTGTCCTGTTGTTGATATAGAGCAGTGACATTTGCCGCCATATTGGCACCAGCTTGGCACCTGTATGGGTTTTGGAGGGCATAACTACAAGGTGCACTACATAAAAATAGGAGGGAAAAACAACGGAAGAGCGGATTTCTTAGGCTTAAAATAACGTTGTTTTCTCCAACAAAAATCGTGCGTTTTAGGTCTAAGAAATCACTAACAGCATCGGCTTCAGTATGGCGCCCTTCTGTTTCTCTCTGCAGTGCCCCTTGCAGCTAACCCATAAAGGCTCCAGCATAGAGTTGTATACAATAATACTACGTCGTGTCACTGCTCTATTGACGGTTAGGTTGGGTCAGTTACGTTAGGTCAGTTCTACGACGACACCATGTTCGTATAGTATTGGTAAACTGTTTTTCCGTAATGCCCGGCATTGTTTCGTTGTCATTTTAGGAACTTAGGGCGTGGTACCCATTACGCGGAAATTGCGTGTATAAGGCTCACTATTACTGTTTATAATCAGGTTTGTGTAATCGATTGCATGAAGATTCCATCTTCCGCATGACATTGCGCGTCAGTTGGGCGATAAGTCTATCCTCTTGTCCGGTGTTTTTCAATTTTTGCAGGAGGTACAGATGTATGACAAGATTTAGATTAGGGGTTTGAAAAAACATCTCTGTAATGTGTGGTGCAGTGGCAACCCGGACCACTGCACTGTGACTGAGGTTGGCGCTAATGACCAAGTTGTCGACGCGCCATTAAGCCTCAATCCCCCCCCCCCTTGTTAACAGGTAGTAATGCGAAATATCTTGTTCAATCCTTGTCAAAAGGTATTAAACCGAATTATCCCCGGTTCAATTCTTATCAAAAGATATTAAACCTAAATATACCCAGTTCAATCCTTGTCAACAGGTATTGACCCCAAAACTCCTGTTTAATCCCTAAAAAGCTATTAACCCTAAATATCTCTGTTCAAACCTTGTCAAAAAGTATTAATCCTGAATATTACCTCTTCAAATCTTGTCAAAAGCTGTTAACCATGAATATCCCCTGTTTAATTTTTGCCAAAAGCTATTAACTCAAAATATCTCCTATTAAATCTTCTCAAAAAGTATTAATCGTAAATAGCCCCTTTTCAATTCTTTTCAAAAGCTATTAATCCTAAATATATCTTGTTCTATCCTTGTTGAAAGCTATTAACCCTAAATATCCTTGTTTAATCCTTGTAAGAAAGGTATTAACCCTAAATATATTTTGGTCAATCCTTATCAAAAGGTAATCACCCTAAATAACCCCTGTTCAATCCTTGTGAACAAATAGTATTGCGAAATATCTTGTTCAATCCTTGTCAAAAGATATTAAACCAAATTATCCCCTGTACAATTCTTATCAAAAGGTATTAAACCTAAATATACCCTGTTCAATCCTTGTCCACAGGTATTAACCCCAAATATCCTTGTTTAATCCTTGTCAGAAAGCTATTAACCCTAAATATCCTTTGTTCAATCCTTATCAAAAGGTATAAGCAAGACCTAATACCCTAACCCTAAATATCCCCTGTTCAATCCTTGTTGACAGGTATTAACCCGAAATATCCTGCTTAATCCTTGTCAAAATCTATTAACCCTAAATATATCATGTTCTATCCTTGTCATGAGCTATTAACCCTAAATATCCTTTGTTCAATCCTTATCAAAAGGTAATAACCCTAAATAGCCCCTTTTCAATCCTTTTCAAAAGCTATTAATCTTAAATATCTCCTGTTCTATCCTTGTCAAAAGCTTTTAACCCTAAATATCCTTGTTTAATCCTTGTCAGAAAGCTATTAACCCTAAATATCCTTTGTTCAATCCTTATCAAACGGTAATAACCCTAAATATCCCCTGTTCAGTCCTTGTTGATAGGTATTAACCCGAAATATCCTGCTTAATCCTTGTCAAAATCTGTTAACCCTAAATATATCCTGTTCTATCCTTGTCATAAGCTATTAACCCTACATATCCTTTGTTCAATCCTTATCAAAAGGTAATAACCCTAAATATCTCCTGTTCAATCCTTGTTGACAGGTATTAACCCGAAATATCCTGTTTAATCCTTGTCAAAAGTTGTTAACCCTAAATATCCCCTGTTCAATCCTTGTCGACAGGTATTAACTCTAAATATCCCCTGTTAATACTTGTGAAAAGCTATTAAATCCTAAATATCTCTGTTCAATCCTTGTTAAAAAGTATTACCCTGAATATCCCTTGTTCAATCTTTGTCAAAAGCTATTAACCCTAAATAGTCCCTGTTCAATCCTTGTCAAAAGCTATTAAACCTAAAAATCCCCTGTCAATCCTTGTTAAAAGTTATTAACGCTGATTAACCCCGTTCAATCCTTGTCAAAAAGTATTAACCCTAAATATCCCCTGTTAAATCCATGTCAAAAGCTAGTAACGCTTATATATCTCCTATTCATTCCCTGTCAAAACTATTAACCCTGAATATCCCCTGTTCAATCCTCATCAAAAACTATTGCCTGTAAATATTCACTCATTTTCAGTAGATATTATACTCAAATATCTTAACTATTCAGTGCTTATTCAATCTTGTCAAAAGATATTACATACAATATCCTTTTATTCAATAATTTTCAATAGGTATTTAACGTAAATATCCAACTATCAGTCCTTGTCAAAAGGTATTAACCCTAAACCCCATTCACCTCTTGTCAGAATGTATTCAGGATTAATGTCCAACTTTTGTAACTCAAAACTGTGACAGTTTCTCAGTTCAGTAAAAAAACATATGATTAGTCACCGAAAATACGATTATTTATTGGTACTGAGATACAGGACATTTTAACCATTTTTCATCTAGACCAGCCTACAGGCTGACAGAAAAGTCATTAGAGGGAGGAGTAAAGCTCAAATTTGAGGACGTTTAATAAATTATGTTATTTGATATTGAGTCATTGATAACAAACTGTCAACTTCAATTATGAGAAGTTGACAATCAACACAAACATCGTGCTCTGTGCCAGTTTTTTTGCTATAAGCTGTCAGCTCTTAGGGCGCGTTTACGCAATGACTCGCATTTGCATTCTCGCAGCTAGATGCTAGAAATCACCTGAAATTCCAACATGGCGGCAGTTTTAGTTCTCCCAACTCGCAACGAAAACACTCAATAATGTGAGTTCAGATGCGACTGGAAAAATTGTTTCGTTAGGCGGAATTCTTTATCTTATTGGCACAGATTAGAAGACTGCAGTCATTTGCTCAAATGACGTCGGCGTTAGCTAATACACGTAGCGTTGTTACCATGGCAACAACAAATTTGAATTCGCGATTAGATTCTCGCTTCGAAAAGGCAAAGGCGAGTCGTTGCGTAAACACGCTCTTAGATTAGCCCTGTCTTCTGGTTTACGGCACTGAACGTGGCAGAGAACTTTCGTTAACAGTTACATCACGCAGAATGTAATTAACAGATGCATCAGCAAAATGAAGGCCATTGTCATGAAAAAAGTTTTTAAGAAGTGCTCATCTTGACTACTACATTGTCAAGGACGGTCATTGCTTAGGTGTTTTTAAGTTAAATACCCACCAATAAGCAAGTTTATTATTTATAGCAAATCGTGGTGCAGAAAAACTGAGGGTATGGTGGATTTAACGGAAAAACCTCCTATGGCCATTGAGTTCTAATTTTTCAGTAGCAGTGTCATGGCCGAGAAATCGTAATATTCAGCCGCATGTTTGAGAACAGCTTTGATGAATTGCAGCGACAGTACTTAGCTGTTCATTGCTAAGGAAAGAATTCCTACTTTAGCCAATAACTGTTGGAGGACACCAGCAGCTTCCAATTTGGATTCTTCTGCTCATACAATGCCCTAGTGGAAGAAAACTTGGCATACTGGGTCTAGTTTTACTTTCGTAGGTACCTAAAAATTGGCTAAGAAATATTCGTTAATGTAAATTATAGGCCTGATCACACAAATAAAGACCTATTTCCACAAATATAGGCCTGATGACACAAATGTAGGCCCATCACGCTCATATAGGCCTAATCACATGTGGTGCCAACCCTTAGGTGACGAATTTTCATTACCCATTAACTTCTTAAGAATCCACAAAACGGTAAGAAAAGTGTTGTTGCCACGAGGACGTTCATCAACCAAGCTGCTTGTTTACTTCACATATGCTCATCATCAGGGTGTGTTAAGGGTGTTGCTACACAGTTTTAAGTTTGGCTGATAAATACCTTTGTTAGTTATAGTAGAGTGACCTTCTTTTAGATTAGTGGGAATGCATTTTGTGACGACAATCCCCTTCATTTGTTGATTATGTTTATATAACTAATCCTAACGAAGGAAAATTGCAAGTTCAACATCTTGAGTTGGTGGATTCTGCCGCAGTCCATCAATTATAGTATCAAGCAAGTAGTTGTTTAAAGTAGTTTCTAAACAACCGGTGATATTTTGCGACCACTCAGCGTGATGTCTCCAGTGGCTCGTTGGACATGCCAACTCCTGGAGTCGGTTGTTCTGGTGAATTCGCCGACTAAAGATACTGAAACTGCAATTGTTCTACGCTATTAATTTCGAATTCACGTCGTCACAGATTGTTCCCATTAAACGCAATGAAGTTAAGAAGTCGCTCTACTATAAGTAATAAACGTACTTATTAATCGTCATTTTTTAACAACAATACGTGGTTTTTCAAAGTTATGCATTTACAAAACTGTATACATTTTTAACCCCCTGCATTACTGCATAAAATAAGTATCGCATAGCCTTTGAAATTCTGAGCAGAACAACGTAAACTGTTCATTGCTAACGTGTACAGTTTTCGAGATATCACCACTTCAGTTTCTGTGTTCTATTGTTGGTAACCTTTTTGGCAATTAGAGTTAAAATTCAAGTCGCTAATTACTGTTGTTTATGATTAGCCAAATGGTAACTGTCGACCGACATGGTGAAGGTTGACGGCTAGCGAGATTACATTGCTCAAATACAGCGTATGGCAATTACAATGTGAAATTTCAACATGGGCCAGCATGGAGAATAGTAACACATAGCCCTGAACAGATTGAATAGATTTGCCGGTTCCCATCGTTTGATATTTCACCGAAGAATAAAATAATATATGTATGTTAGCGGGGGATGCCTAATACAAACTAAATGATGAATTTGGGGCAGAAGGGTCAATATTACGCTAAATATGAATTAGATCTTACTTGAATGAAACTTTATTCTGAATATAGTATATAACTGGTCTGTTTTCAATCAGAGAACGGTTTAAATGCCATAAGCAAAGTACCATTGATTGGCGACAGTTTTGGGAACACAGCTTGAATTCCAGGCTTAGGAGAGACTTGGCATTGGGCAGACTCTAATTTAGCGTGCTCAAACTATAGGTTCGAAACCACCCAGTGCTGCTCACGTGATTTTATATCGCGTTCCCTGGAAAAATCGTCCGGTGTGTTACCAATATGGCCTCTCGTCTATAAATGGGTTCGGTGCGGCGTCACCATCACAGCAGTGTTCTGGCGATGAACTTTATCAGTTTAAATCCAGGTCACGTCTTGAAGAAAACGTGCTTGCTTTTAGTCCGGTGTATTGCCAATACGG
>JAHWFP010186957.1:0-10846 GCA_023313725.1 Lithobius niger | reverse complement strand
TGGCCTTTTGATTTATTCTTTATTCAAACAGAACTTTATGAAAAAAAATAGGGCGGTTGTTTTTAAGATCATTTTGTAAAGTGGTACCTTTATTAATGCCGCTCTGTCCATCTGCACAATAGAAACGCGCGGGTGCAGCGACTACCTAGTCGCAACCAGTCTTCTGTACATTTCCGCCACTTCCAAATATGTTGAGGCGCACACCTCTACCGCGTATTGCAACAGCTGCAAACTGTGTTTAGCTTTTAGGCCTATTTTAGATTTTAGGCGTAATTGTCAGGATTTAGGCCTAATTTGTAGCAGGTAAGGGTGAATTGGATTTGATACCAAGCCTATTCATTTATGCAACACCTCCCAGCACACAGTTACAGTGTTCGGCGCTCCACGTATATAGATCAGTGGTATAGCACGCAAAGTGATGGGAGAGACTCAATGACGTCAGAGACGCAGAGACGTCATTATAGTGTTGTTAGTGAAGCCAGCAGCGAATCTAGCAACTTGAAGTTGCTGTGGCAACGTGAAATAAGGCCTACTTTTCAGTTTTAAGTTCGTAAATATCAGCTAACGGAGAATTTGGTTCAAGCATGGCGTCGAGACTATTTTAAGTTAAGATTGTGTGTCGTTAACGAAATCCTTTTTGTACACTTGCATTTTATCCTTAAGGTTTAAATGGGACGATCAAATGTTGTTATTTCATAGAGTTACGTCGAGTAAACCTATATTAGCTATAAGGATGCAACGATAATTTTAATTTCCCGTGTTTTTTAACTAACTTTTGGCCACTGAAACTAGTGATGGTGCATACCATGTCGTCTCTGTCTGGTAACGTTCTGATGTTAAAAAAGCGACGGACGGACAAAGTCGTTGCAATGGTTTTCTCAGCCGCCCGGTACGGCTGAACAGAAGACTAAAAAACCTGAGAAGGGCGAAATCACGAGTTTATGAAATACGTCCGTAAGGACATGGTAATGTTCATGCTATAATTATCGCTTCATATTCCATCCCTTGTCAGAGGGACGTCTAGGAGAGAAGCTGCGAGTTTATTTTCCTGGCTCCAACCCAGTTTATTCAACATCGCCTAAATCAAGGACTGCACTAGTGGTCCGCCCGCCAAAGTTCAATTGTCAGACTGCATTGTAATAAAGTCATTATGTATTCAATTCCAGCATTGTACAGTAGCGGCCACTGACTATGGTAACCTTCATACTCGGCTCGATTGAAGTCCTCACTCCAGCAAAACTAAAACAATTAATATCCCCGGTTCCTGTTCAATTTTTCGACCAAACCTGGCCAGATAAGTAAGGTATTTAGCGCTACATAGAACTAAATAATAGTAGAAGGCGCTGATGCTGCAATTTGTCATTCACTGAAAAGGCACCTTTAAAGGGGAAATTTGTGTAGATACCACCTCCAATCGTTACAAACAACCATTTGTCTAAGTCTGACAAGTGAAAGTCGAGGCTGGCAACTTTAAGGCTTTCCACGCGATTCGTGGATCTCTAGTCGTTATTATTGGAAGCTAGACATACGGTCGACTCGATATCCTCGGACGCAGGTGCAGTTCCAAAGATAAACAACAATTTATCCTTCCTTTCTAACTCGTTAGTCCCAGAAGTTTGATCTGGCCAAGAAAGAGGAGAAAATGTCGTCAAGATCAGCCTCTCGTCTTACGTGCAACTCCTAACGCTTTCATATAAACATGATAAAGCAACAGTTAAAGTTAAAGGTGAATTTAGACGACCCTTGTATATTAAAACAATACTAGCCATATTGTCGCTTAGCTCACTTAGAGTTCAGACAATTTTTCAATTCTCAATTTCCCTGACATTTCCATGTTTTCCAGGTGCATCCAATGGCAATTTCCAGGTGTTTACAAGATGTTTAGTTAGAGAAACAAGCAGTATAGCTAATATATTTATTAAAATTTGTACGACAATAATCCAACATCCCAGAAAACAGCTGTTTAGAGGCTAGTCCAAACGGAACTAAACTCATTTTAATCACAAATATTGGTACTATAGCCTAAGATTTAGTTTATTATAGTTACGTCTAAAATACTTCAAGATATTAAAGCGCATATTAAAATATTTGCTACAGCCTAAGGTTTTCTTTCTGATTTGCTAATTCAATGGAACTTACAAATCAGACACAAAAGGCATTTTTCAAATTTTCCTGTCTTTTCCCTGCAGGGTTCATACTCATATTTGAAAATGAATATCCCTGACTATCCCTGATTTTCACTGACTTATTTTTTCACATATCCCTGACCAAAACACTTCTACTTTAAAAAAAATTTTAATTACACAGAGTCAGCTGGTCACTCTGCAAGCCTGGCATCATAACTTCATCTGGATGGCAACTGCACATTTTTCCCTATTTTTTTTTAAATTAAAAAATGGGGTAAGAAAGTAGTAGCAAAGCAACTGGAATTTGCGAGACCACACAATTTATTCCAAAAACCAAATTCTAAAATTTAAAAAAACGGTTCTAAAAAAAAACAGTTCGTTTTTACAGTGTACTGGTTTTTTTAGAACCTTTTTTCATTTTTAGAATTTCGTTTTTATAATGAACCGCGTGGTCTCGCAAATTCCACTTGCTTTGCTACTACCTTCTTGCCCCATTTTTTAAATTTAAAAAAATCCCTGACTAACACTGACTTTTTGCCAATTTTCCATTTTTCCCCTGACTTTCCCTGACCGTATTTCATATCCCTGACTATCCCTGATTTTCCCTAACTTTCCAGGTCGATATGAACCCTGCTCTGGTTTTTAAAAAATTCTTGTTTTCCCTGAAATTTCCCTGCGATTTTGGCTCTATTTTCATTTTCCCTGAAATATCCCTGCGATTTTGGCTCTATTTTCATTTTCCCTGAGAGTTCCAGGTCTTCCAGGTTTTGTCTGAACCCTGTCACTCTATCGGCGTCGTTCCATAATTCATGTGGTTCATTCGATCCCCATGCAGAGCATCACAAAATCGATACTTGATTATTCGGACTAGCTAATTACAATTGCTGTTCACGGTTCCTTCATCACATTTCTTAACATGTCTGCATTTCATCTCTATAATTTTGTTTGTTTGTTGTTTATCTGTACTCCTAGGCCTCCGGAAGTAACTACGAAAGTGAGAACAGCACCAAATGAAAGACTGAGCGAGCAAAGCTAGAAGCGTGGTGAAAAAATGCTTACTACACGTGGAAAGCTCTCGCTTTGCTCGCTTAGGGCGCGTTTATGTAACGAAACCTTCTCGCTCGCCGAACGCTATTTGCTAGTCAACCGCTATTTATTTACGATTAGTTTCCAGTTATTACTAAATGAATGTGGCAATACATAATTAAACGTATTATAAATAACAACAAGGATAAAGAAAATGCAACAATATTTTCAGATATAGCTACAACATTGTTGTCATTTCTCGCTATCTCCAAAATTTGCTCTTCTCGCTCAAAGAACAACTTCTAGCAGTGATCAGACGACGGTAGAATAAATAGCTGCTCGCAGCGAGAATTCAAAATCCAACATGGCGTCCATTTCGGGGTTATCGAATCGAAAACAAACCATTGAATTCTGGCATTCAAAAATCGGTCCGCCGCTTTGTATTGCAGTAAAAATTGTTTCCTTGACGTCATAACTCGTACCTCGTGTCGCGAGAAGAAGATTTTTCCGTTGGCGTCGTTTCCATGGTTACTACGTATAGACAACTCGAAAATCGCATGCTCCGTTAAAGTCGAGAAGCAGCCAGCAGATTTAGTAATAACCAAATTTCCAGGTGAATTCCAAAATTTTAAGCATTTTTCACGTTTTTTAAGAACGTTTCCAGGCCTGAAATTTAATTTTATCTTCCAAATAGACACGTCCAGGTTTTGAGGACAGTACACACCATGCTTATCCCCCCCCCCCCCCCATCCCCCAAGACTCAAATCGAATTAATCTAGTTCCGTTTGTCCTACTAACCTTCAGAATACCATGATCTTTGATGTTACCGTCTTTCCTATAATACATGCTACAAAAGACATTTGTCATTATTCGATTATTTTAGGAATATCTCAAATAAATTTATAACTACAACATTCATACTTTATAAAGTATCAACATAATTTAGATGCAGTATGCCAACATACAAGTTCGACCAAAACTTAAAACTGGTAGCGATAAGCACGCAAGTTTGTGGAAAACTTGGTGGCTTCTTTTACTCTTTTTGTACAGAGAAAGCCGGGAAGACCCCAGCAACGACTTTTTCCGTCGCCTTTTCCAACTTCGGAACGGAACCAGATGAGAGACAAACGGTTTTCGCCATTAGATTCAGCGTCCAAAAATTAGTTAAAAGGAATGAAAAAAAAAAAACGAAGTATGAAGTGGTATTGCCCACTAGTGACCGGAAGTGGCCGACAAGTACAGATAAACTGTTTTCATCATTAGATTTAGCATCCAAAATGAGTTGAAAGGAATTTAAAAAAAACCGGAAGTATGAAGCGGAAGTAGCCCACAGAGGCCGGAAGTGGTCGGCAAGTGAGCCCATCATCTTTCGAACGGTGCCAGATAGTCCAAAAAGAGAGTAGGCCTATTCATCCATGCCACAAGGTATCGAGACTATTTTAAATGAAGTTAATGTGTGCCGTTAACGAAATACGTTTGTTTTTACGGTTGCGTGTCCTCCTGTAGTGATTAAATGCGACGATCAAATGTTATTGTTTCATTGAATTACGTCGAGAAAGCCTATTAGCTAAAAGAAAGCAACAATGTTTTAATTCGCCGTGTTCTTTAACTTATTTTTGGCCGCTGAATCTAATATTGAAAGCCGTTTGTCTCTATCTGGTACCGTTAAGGAGTTGACAAAGACGAAAGATGCCCAGATGGACAAAGTCGTCTCAGCCATTTCGGATGTAAAAAAGACTAAAAATGGAGAAAAAGGCCTACCTTTCGCTCCAGGATATCCCGTCCAGGGCATTTTGGCAATGATCTATGTTGATTGAAGAAAGGCCCATTCATTAAACAGCCTGCAACAAACGAAAAAATCTATTATTAGCAAACAAAAACGAGTTATCTCAGGTTATAGTGTTGGTTGGACAGACAGTACTCCTCCCTTCGTTTAATTCTATAACTAAAACTGAAAGAGACATGTTTTTAACACGCAAGAAGCAACAAAAAAAGCCGATTTGACAAACGATATTGGTTTTAGGTAATAATGTTCCCGTAAACGTCCCTATAAAAATCTCCCTTGAAAAAATTTTCTAAGAAAAATATGTCTCTAGGAAAAATATTTCCCCAGCAAAAAATTTATTTGACTTGTTAAAAAAAAACAACATAACCTACCCCATAACAAGAAGAATTGTTTTTTGCCTTGTTAACCCTAACCTAACCAAAATGTACCAATAAATAAATTACAATGATCCCTAATTGTGATTTACTAATTACGCTAATTGTGGATTGATTTTAACATTTTGCGTTTGATGGGCAACGCCACCGGGACGCACCTTTTCCATGGGAGATTTTTAATGGGGATATTTTTACGCAGGAGATGTTTACCAAATTCTAATGGTACTCAGCAAATATTATAGAAATAGAGAACGACATGTAATTCTACAACATTTGAAAAAAAAAAAAACAGTTAGTTAACCTTAATGAATAAGCCTAATTCCAAATGTTGAATTGGCATTGGCACCAGTTTCCAAGGTGTTGTACAAAGTAGTGTCCAAGGTTTAGGGGAAAAAATTATATAAAAAATGTGTTATGTTTTTTTAAGATGCGTTATGGATGGACCTGCGGTTATGGGGGTTAACACTAACGCATTAATCCATTAAGGAGTTGCCTCTAACATCTAGCCATTACGAAGGTGACGTTAGGAGCATCGATCCATTAAGAAATTGGTGTAACGGAGTTGACACTAATATTTATCCAATACTGAGTTGACGTTATGCGGTTGACACTAACTTTTATCCATTAAAGAAGATAGCGTTATGGAGTAGATAGTAACATTTACCCATTAAAGGAGTTGACGCCATGGAATTGACACTAATCTATCCATTAAAGGAGTTGGTGTTATGCAATTGACCCTAATCTTTATCCATTAACGGAGTTGATGTTATGAATCTGACACTAACATTTAGCTATTAAAGAAGTCGGCATTGTGCAGTTAACATTAATATTATCTATTACAGGAGTTGACATTATGTAGTTGACACTAACACTTAGCTTGAATTGGTGTTATGGAGTTGACACTAACATTTATCCCTCAATACTTCTTTAACGTCAATGACTTAACCCGAAAAAAACTAGCAAAACAGGAAAACCAAATTATGAGTAAGAGAGTTAACAAGCAGTCAGGATTTTCGTCACTTAACGTCAACTCCGTTACGATACCCATCATCATGGAGTTAATCGTGAGTTGAAAGGAACATTAAAGAAACTACGTGTGCAAAAAAAAAACAGGAGGGAGACGGACAATCCTCCTTTCTTTCAAGTCTAAAATTAAAATGAAAGAGAGGCTGGTTCTTATCACCCAAGAAACAACAAAGAAGGTCTATTTGGCTAAATGGGACTGAGCAAATATAACACGACATGTGGAAGGAAGTGATGACTAGAGTAATCATGTAGAAGAAACAAAACACGTATGCTGCAAGACTAACTGTATGGGGAAAACGAACTTTCTCGTTTGCATTCATCAGCTTTTGGGGATCGGTTGGGATCGGTACCCAACCCTTTACTTCAACGACTAACCATTGGAATCACGTATAACTCACGTGATTTGTTTATTTTTAAGTTGCGTTGGGTCCGTCACTGGGTCCGAACCGGCGGTACACTTGGTTTGAAGACGAGGACGTTAACTACGCAGTTTCACATTTTTCACATACCTGCTTTTCATGTTTCCCCCACTTTTTTCACATACCGTACATACTTTTCATTTTTGACTCACTATTTCTTCGTTTTCACATCACACCAGTTTCAAAATTCTTTTAATCATAATTTTTCTTTTCCAGTAACCATTGTAATTTCTCTGTAATTTCACTCAAGAGAGCGAAAACTACTCCAAAGCGACTTCGCCGGTAAAATAACTAATTTTTTATTCGTGTTCTAACCCCAGACATGCCTACGTTAATTCCTGGACTAAAATTAGGGCCGATATTTTATTGTTTTTACTTCGTTTGTGTTTTTTGCCTTTTTTTTCACACCAACACTCGTATTTTATAATTTTTTTCACACTGGCAGCATTTTTTAACAATAATATTGGCTATCCGATTTCGCCAGAGTGAATGCGGTAAACTGCATATCAACTTAAATAACCTTGATAATTTAGGTCGCGTCAGTAAGGTCGAGTGGAACAGTTCAAACGATCGTGGGATCAGGATCACCAGTTCAAGTCCACGACGAAGCTTTCTGACATTTAAACCTACAGGCAACAGAAATTTTATTTATTTAACACTGATTGAGCCCTTTTCGCTTTCCAATGTGTAACACTTAATTTCACGCCCGTGTTTAATAACCTCTGACATTGTGAACACAGAAAATCAATTAAACTAAACCACCTACATTGCGTATTTTAATTGAATTTCAGTGTGGCAATAAGCCTTTTCTAGTGTGTAGCGTAAGGCCCACTCCTAATGATTAAACAATTTTGGTGTGAAGTCCGACCCTTTACCTCAACGACTAAGCCTTGGAATCACGTATTAGCTCAGATGATTTGTTTACTTTTAAGTTGCGTTGGGTCCGTCACTGGATTCGAACCGGCACTCACTTGGTTTGAAGACGAGGGCGTTAACCACTCGGTTGTTGTTGCTCGCTTTGCTTGCCGTACATCTAGTGACCAATTTACGTTTTGCATGTAGCCGTGCATTTATCTGGACGGTGTAAATCATAAGGGTTACACAATTTTGGAGTATTTACAGCAATTTTACAGTATGATAATAATGGTTTTACGAATTCTTAACTAATACTATAAATTTTGCGGTAGTGTTCTATTTACCCATTCTACAATTTCGGAAATTAATGTTTCGTACAGATTGGATCATATGTCTTTTCGTACATCGCCGCTCTTCTTGCTACCACTACAAATGCAATCCTGAAAAGTAAATGGCTGACGGCTGCCATTTATAAATAATAAATAAATAATAAATAATAAGATTGTTTAGCCAATTGTAAGAGTTCGGCAAGGAGACGGAAGGGCATGGCCGCTGACACCGTTCCCATTTATTAAAATTTAAATGTTATGTTTCGGAAATTTAAAAGCTCAAAGTTGAAACAGGCCAATTTTGCGGTTTTTGCAATTTTTTACATTTACTGCGGTAAATTGCCGTTAGAAAATCAAGAAGGTATCCGTGGAATAAAAAGTAAAATAACCTTTAACTAGATAGAAAGATAAGATACAACAGCAGGAACGAATAAATAGCCAACAAATTTCTGGAATAGTGTCAAGAAAAAACCTCTCAGGAATAGTAACAACAAAAAAGTCATCAGTTTTTCAGCTTTTACATCCCTCTGAGGATCCATAGAATCTTCTTGTCTATTTGTGACGCCATTTCTCCAGAAAATAAAAATGTCTACCCGCCAACACTGCGCACTCTGCAATGCTGAGGAAAAATCACGGCAAACAGCACTCAGCCCTATCCAAGCACGCGTAATTTAACACAAACCTCGCGGCATTGCTTTGACTGCTTTGAGCTTGCAGTAGCCCTGATGTTCGAATTTTCTTTCCCCATCAACTTAGGTTACAATTCAACCTGTAACGGATTTCAAACAAACGATACGAAGCTATTCATCCTTATAGGATGCGTTCCATGTTGAAACGTATTAATAAAAGCGGCCTTAAACTCGAACTGCCTGCCTTCTATCATAGTAAACAAAATATTTCATTTCCGTTCAATACAACCGTTGGGTTTCGCTTCCCGTCAACAGGAAGTCCATTCCTCTTGTTTTCATTAGGGAAATATTGAGAAAGAAATTTATTTTTTCAGTCTAGACAAATGAAAAGACGGTCGTACAGTTTCTACGTTTTCCTACTTTTTTTCCATTTTCCGATCATATTCTTCTTCAGGTGTATTACCCACTGTCAAAAATAAAATATTTCAACCGGTACAACAATACACGTACAAAACGTGACCTGCAGTTTGTTAATTTGTTTCTTTCTTTATCACTGAAGAACGTTTTGCCTCTTCCCCATAGAAAGTAGGGATATCTGAGCCAAAATGGCTCCCACCAAGTTTTCCGTCCCAACCCAGATCACTCAATCTTAACTGACACCTCTGTGATTGTTAGTTAAGCATGAATGATCACGGTTGGGAGCACAAACTTGGTGGCAGCCATTTTGGCTCTGATATCACTACTTTCTGTGGCAAGAACTTGGTGGGTCCCTTTACCCTTATGGGGTTTTTGTGTGATAGACTTTGCCTCGACACAAATTTTAGAAACAATTTTTGTTTTCTTTCTAAGAAACTATTACCACGCTCTAGTTATTCTAAATAACCACACCTTTCTACTCGGTAATTATATAAATCAAAACTTTAGTTATCGCTGAATGGTCACCCACTACCAAACCACAGATCTATACAGTATATCACACTTAGAGGAAGCGATTTGCTTTTATTTTTGTTATGCCCTTATTAGGACAATGACGTCATCGTCGTGAATCGTCGGCTTTTTACGGGAACACGAAGCTGATTCTCGGAGGGATTCGGAGCTTTTACGTTAAACTTCATTTGCGAGCAGCATAAAAATGAGGTTTAGGCCTACTTAATACGAAATATACCAACGCTGAAGCAAAAGAAATTGCAGGTAGGATGACAAAAAAATCGCTATACCAAATACAGGAAAACATCGTTAACATAGAGAACATCGTAAAACTAAACATCGTAAATCGAAATTACTTTGTACTTCATTTTGCGTTAAGAAATCAGCTAGGTCTTTTTCGGAATAATTCCAATAGGGTTGTTGTGGGTTGTAGGGGGGGGGGGAGTTGAAAATAACCCATTTTTTACATAAAAAATAAGGAATTTTTGTTAGAACGTCCTTAAAAATCGGAAGAACCCACCTCGGGGGGCCGCTCGCGGTTTTTTGAGGGGGGTGCAGGTTTTTTTTTTTTTTTCGAATAGTACCGCTCACAGAAGTGTCACGGAAGACATTTTAAGGAATTTTTAGTGTTACATGAAGTAAACAACACAATTTTTAGCTTACCGTGACAACTTCTTTGCAGGTTTGCTATTTGAAATAAAAATTAAAACTAAGATAATAAACCGTATTTTCAGTCGTAATACCCTGAGCGATTTTATGAAATGTATAATTCGTGCATTTTAGCACTCAACTGCTTTCCAACAATTTAAATATGGAAAGGAGTTTGGTGCTAAAACACACAAATTAACGTTTTCATAAAATCGCTCAGGGTATTATGACTGAAAATACGGTTTATTGTCTTAAGTCTTTATTTTTATTTCAAATAATAGCAATACGTGTTTTACAATTACAAATTATTTTACAGGCCTTACGTGAGTAGACCACTTAACTGAATTCTCTGAATTCGCATTTTTCGTACTTTTTTCGCATTTTTTTTGCTCCCCTTTGCTCCCCTTTTTTTCGGATTGTGCAAATCTCATAGCCGCTAGTCCGGCGCAGCACGTATATTCCTTTTCATACACCGTCGATGATAAATACAAACGCTTGTTGGGAGAGGCAACACTGTTTTGGTATTTGCCAGACAACGGTAGGCCTTTAAACCAATCGTTAACGGCCCATAAAATCAAACTGCGCCACGTGATCGACGAACCATTCTTCTCTTCCCCCTCCCCCCGCTCTGTCCTGTCAGCCGTCTGCGTCGGACAAATACCACATTAAGGTGATGAGAGACCAAATCACACCCATCGATC
>JAHWFP010186939.1:15285-39060 GCA_023313725.1 Lithobius niger | reverse complement strand
ACTAACGGAAATATTAGGCAATCAGGAACATCCTAGGCCAGCTGAGAGCTTAACTGCAAGTAAAACGAGGTACGTAGTGTATATCGTCAGGTGGCTTTTGGAACGTCTACACTGGTGCAGAAACCTGTTAATAGAGGACACCAGCTGTATCACAAAGTTAGAGGTGTGCGCCACGAAGGCAACGCTAATTGTAGGTTTTTTGGTTTTAAAACAATAAGTGCGTAAAATGCTAATCAATGACACAGTAAAACAAACAAATTCAGCAAACAGTATAGCACTCGTTTGTAGGTCCGCTTAGCCAACCATCAACAAGAGCGAAGATGGTGTGGCACCGTATCGAACTGAGTATACTCTAAGGTGGCACACGTCTGCTAAGCGTGATAAGTTTCGATTTCGATTGACGTAGCGAGTGGGAAATTTTGCACCTCTCAGGAGAGCGCATGTTCTACTACGTAACCTTACAATGGTTACCCCACTCCCCCCATTTTCTGTTTCCCACTTTTGTTGTTTTCCGTTTTCATTTTCTCTTGAATTTGCCTTTTTGTGTGTGTCGTTTTGGCTGAGGTGTTCGAAGATTTTTAGGCTAATGCTTTAGTATATGTGTGTTATGTCCTTTTTTGTTTTGATTATTTGTATTTTTTATACTTTTTGTGTTTAATGAAACAAAAAATTCCCACACACCCTTGTTTTTTTCTATTTGTCTCCTGCTAACACTACTGCATTTTCATGAAATATCTTGTGGGTGTCTGATAAGAGATGAAGTTACACATATCACTTTTAAAGATGCTCGCTTCCTTCCATGTTGGCTTGTTTGTGCTTAAGTATGTGCTAAAAGCCAAACTACTGTAGGATAGATTGCTACGCTTTTTTTTTATCCTTGTCTGATGTAGTTTTGATACGTTCAGCAAAACCTATGAGATAATCAATGATTTAATTTTTAATTTAATTTATAGATTCATGCATATAGAATGCAATGGAGCAAGGAAGAGCCAGTTATGGGCCATTGAAACCTAGTCCATAATACTATAGGAAAATAAAAACACAATTGTCAAACAGACAGTCAAAATGTATGAACAGAGAATTGCAGACATAGGCAATGATGTAAAGTGGTAAAAAAAAAACGAAAAACACACTGGTCAAATAACAGTTCAAAACAGACAATTGCAGACAGTCTACAGTCAATGATTCTAAGAGGTTAGATTAGCCTATAATAAAACAAGCTACACTACAAGTACAGATTCGGAATAGTTTTTTTTCCAACATTTTAATGTCCATAATGTAATAACTGTACCATCTTATTTTGCCACCTTCAGGCTTCTCTAATTAAATAAAAATTGTCCAGTTAAGTACACTGCATCATTCTAAACTATGTATATCAGAAAAATGTTCAAAACTGGCATAACAATTACTACCAATTATTTTTCCTTTACTTTTTTTATAAGATTTTCACAATGTAAAACTTCAAAATGCTCCTACGACATCCCTACTTAAGGTACAGGGGGTGAAACTGGGCTTATACGAAAGTTAGTGATGTATCCTTTCTATCAAGCCAAGTAGCAATAGTATGGTGTACTTAGGGGCAGCGCAATGACCATTTGTGTAGGACACATAATAATTATCACAATAGCGTTATAGAAGTAAAAAGGGGCCCAGAACGTATTAACATCTTTTTTATTCATATTTAAGGTATTTAGCTTACTTTTAGCAAAAGTATATAAAACCAGACAACAATTGTGTGTCCATAATTTGCTTTTGCTTTTAGTAATGTTTCCAAAATTCTACCCAAAATTTCTACACTTTACATTGCCGCATTCCCCCGTAAACCAGTTGGCTGCCAGTGCCCACGTCCCCAGTTCCTCCAGAAAACGCTCCAGTTGTCCCCATTCTTTACTCCCATACACCCCCCCTCCCCAAAAAAAACATAACACTCGGGACCTCCACCCATTTCCACAGAACCATCACGATCTCATAGTATAGACAGTCTGTTCACCGTCTCCTTAAACCTTCTGTTGAATAATGTGAATCTCAGATAACAGATGGCAGCACGAGACACGTCGTTGGAGGATTTGCCAACTAGTATTTGTAGTTTTTCGGCTTGCTACTCTACAATTAGGTGCAAATTTTAATGTTACGGTAGCTGAAAAATGTGTCGAAGGAGCTTCTTTCGATAATTTGGAAGTATTTGGAAGTATTCCAAATTGTCGAAAATACCTCCTTTGAAAGAGAGCTTAATAAAAAACACCAAACAAAAATTATCCAATATATATTATTTTTTTATATCCTTTTGTTCGACTCGTATTCAAATGATCCATTTTAAAAGAGGGCCCAAAAACAATTTCCGTACAATTCAAAATGGCGGCCACTTTGACAAAATGGCGCCCATTTTGACAAAATGGCGCCCATTTTGACAAAATGGCGTCCAATTTTTTTTTCAAATGGGTTTGTTGGCAACTTTGTTTGTTGGAAGGTATCATTTCCGAATAAGATTTTAGTCCTGTAAACGATGGTGACCTTCAAACACACGTTGGATTGAAACCAGCTTCTGTTTTTCAAAGGTGGAATTTAAGGTTATAATTACACATTATTCTGGGCACATTATTCATCTATATCATTGTTGGTTTTAATTGTTCTTTTTGGATTTACAAGAGTTATAAAAGGCTTATTATTGTAGTAAACAAGTGTTAATCGCCTAATTTTTGCCCTTTAAAAAAGTGGCTGACATTTTCTTAGTGTACTAAAATTAATAGTACATTAAATGGGGGGGGGGGAGGTATTGGTTTACAGAACCCGCCCGCGTGTTGAAAACTCCACCACGTAAAGTATTTTTCGCACTTCGTGAAAATTTGTGTTATTTTTGTTTGCTTTGCTTTGTAGCCAACCATTTTTTTATGTCCTGCTAATAATCGTCTGACAACTGCTTTTCGTGCATTTAGCTTAAAACTGCATAAATTACATAAATAAATTGCATAAAAATTTAGCTTTACCGAAAGTAGCAATGTTCTAGTTTTCATTTAACGTCCAAAGTATCATCCGGTGTGATTAACTTGGCGAATGTTTTGGTGTGTTGATATCACTCCTTTGAAGGGCCGAACCATTCGGAACTTGGCGGCCCCTTTTACCAGTTTTAGTTTTTGATATGATATCTACGACAGTAACAGTGATTCACCCCAAAACCAAAACTGATATAAAAACTGGCCAAGTTTCCAAAAAAGGATCGGCCTTTGCAGGTAGTGATATCGCTCAACCAGGGAAAGGCAGCCAAGGTTAAACCTGTCAGCCAAGTTAATCGCATCGACTAATGGTTTGAAAGTTAAATGAAAACTAGAACATTGCTACTCGCGGTAGCAATTTTCAAGTTTTCATTTAACGTCCAAAGTATTATTCTGTGCAATTAACTTGGCTAATCGGGTTAACCTTGGCGGCCTTTCCCTGGATGAATGATATCACTTCCTGCAAAGGCCGATCCTTTTTTGAAACTTGGCGGGTGACGTAGTGACGTATAGATCTAGTAAATTTTTCTGCAGATTTTCCTTTATAGTGCGAATGACGAATGCTTTATCGCCTTCCTGCGGAGGTGATAGTTTTTAAGTTAGGCAATAAAACCATACATCTGCAAACTTTTTCGGTAAATAAAGGTGTACTTCTGCAAACATTAAACTCTTCTTCCTTTCCCATTTGCAGTTCCGCTATTACATCAAAATCCTTTTACCACACTCAAAATCAGTGGCAGTTTTACTTAATGAAATGCTAATTAACCTATATTATTACGGAAATTAAATAATTACAGTCGTAAAGAAAGTAATTAGAGGAAGTACTAGCCTGAATGTCGACGCTTTGCACTCCCTCCTACTCAAAGCAGGTTTTGAAATCGTTGTTTCCGGAAAGTGTACTAATTAAAACCAGAAAGTAAACTAATGTTAATTAAAGATAAGATTCTTAAAACTTAAACGTAGAAGACCAACCAGAGTCACCTGACACACCTTCTTGTTGGGTTCGCTTGTGTCTAATTGGTTTACGCATTGCTACAGTTTATATGACCATGGAAAAGTTAATTAACGATAGTCGTAAATCTCATGTGGGGGCGTATTAAATTGAGAAATCGCCTTCCGCTGAAGATTTTTTCATTAAACTTTGCGGGTTTTATTATTCTCCGCGTTGACCAATCACTCACCATAAAGCCAAATCTACATTTTCCATATTACATAACGTCATACATTTAATGTTGCAGATATTTGTCGCAATTATGTATGAGCTAAAAAGACTGAGAATGGAGGGATATTATTTATTTAAAAGGGGAAAAAAGATATCCAAGATTAAACAACTTATCCAAATCAAGCACACAAATAATCGAATGAATCTTGACAATGCGCAGATTGAAGAGCAAATCGAACAAATTCCTTAGGCTTCTGTAGACTTTGTTTAATTTGACAATTCAGAGTTTGATGAAGCATTACTTTACGGCAAAGTTAACATTAACTGAATAAAAAAAACGGCTTCGCTATTTCAGAAGGAAAAAAACGCTAGAGCTCGTATCTCCATGGAATTCACAGTTGCGAAGGTACACAAACAAACAAAAAACGGATTGGCGTTCACTCGAACGAAACTAATTATTATTTGAACTCTAATTCCAGGGAATAAGAATTGTTTTTGCACACTGGTTGTGTCAGAAAATGAACGTAATTTGTGTTTGAAACGTGTTATGTTTGTGGGTGTTTAATTTGTGTATTATGGACCTGTTTTTTTTTATGGAAATTTTTTAGGCTAGTAGGGGTGGGAGAAATCGCACAGCTAGGGAATATTTTCGGAGGGTGCTGAACAAAACCATGTGTGGGGTCTGGGGGAGTGGTGTTAGTTCCCCTAGCCGGGAGTTTAAACATTTTATAGCACTTCACCGCACAGTTCGGTTCTGTAGTGTACTTTTTTCACATGATTGTTTTGGTGTTCACTGTCTTTTTAATTTAATAGTTTTTAAACGCAGTACCAGTTGCCTAGTTAGTGTACTTATGTACATACTCAAACTTTTACTCAAATATTATATGTATATTATACAAAATATTATATTTGGATTAGCCCAATTAATAATGTACGACATTCAACTACAGTATGCTGTTACAGTGGCGTAACTACATTGAGGCAGAGGAGGCAGCCGCCTCCGGGCCCACCGACTTTGGGGGCCCCATTCACTGGCCCAATTTAAAATTTGTTTGTAACCGCGAAATGTCAGGAGTAAGTTATTGTTATAGTTTCGTGAAAAAAGTTGTCGTGTGTCGAAAAAACTTAATTGTTTAATTTTTTTATGAAGGGTGTGTGGGGGAGGGGCGCTCCACTAGGCTCTCCTCACCTTATGTGGGAAAAAATGCCAATTTTTTTAATGAAGGGTCCACTCGGCTCTCGCCTTGTGACAAAAACTGAATTTTTTATTAAGGGGGGGAGAGGGAGGGTGGCGGCTTCCGCCAGGCTTTTACCTTGTGTGGCAAAACTGCATTTCGTTGTTTTTTTTTATGTAGGTGGCTCATTGGGCTTTTGCCTTGTGTGGCAAAGGCTGCAATTTTTTTTAAAGAAAGGCGGCCTCTACTGGGCTCTTGCCTTGTTTTGCAGAAACAACATTTTTTTTCATGAAGGTGGGGGGGGGGGGAGGAAAGCCTCTACTGGGCTCTTGCCTTGCATGGCAAAACTGTATTTAATTTCAAAGAAATTTTAAAGAATTTCTTTAATTTAAAGAAAGGGTCCCTCTACTGGACTCACCTTGCGTGGCAATAACCGAATTTGTTTTATGAAGGGGGGGGGGGGGGGCTCTACTGCACTGCCGCCTCCGGGTCCCAATTTTGAAGTTACGCCTCTGCTGTTATTTAATCAAAAATGTGTATCGCATGTTAGTGTTCTGTTTAACATCGAGTCTATTTGTCTTTTGCTGCTTACTTTTATAAATAACCAGCATTCCAGCAACCATGTCAGGTATGTCCACCGTGGGTGCACTGATAAATAAATAAAGTATACATATTCTAGAGGAATTTATTTAGCATTGTGACATGTTTGTAAAATAGTATTATTATTTTACGACATCATAACATACAACAAAAAACTAAATAATAATAATAAATTGTCAATTGAAAAAAAAAATTTGGTTCGCTTTGGTGTTGGTGGGGGGGGGGGGGGGATTTTCCCTTTTATGCCTAAAAAAAAAAAAAAAGTGAAAGACTCTTTAAAAATTAACCGTCCCGTCATCCAGCGTTTGACGAACTCATCTTTTAACCAATACATTAAAAATAAAAATTCGGCCATAGCCTAAGTTCCATCCAGCACCCGATTCCTGCCTAGATCTACAAACCAAAGCATTTGCCGACTGACCAATCATTACGTAGAAATTTTTTTTTTTTTAATCCTTAAGAATTGGCCGTAACTCGTAGTAAAAAAAAAAGTTGAGCACTGTAATACATCCTGCTGTGTAATAGGATCTAGAATCGCTCCAATACTGATCGTTTCGAAAGAAATTCTTCATATCCTTGTGGTGGGAAGCAAAAACTTTTCAATCGATTCTCTGTAGCTAAAGCGAAAGACCGAGATGTAGGACTCAATACAGCAAACAATCGCCGTTACAATTGATGCTTTGGAAAAACACTGTAAAGTAATATTCTGGGTAGTAAGAAATTAAGTCTAACCTCCCAACCGACACTTGACTGCAGGACTTTAACCCTTCTACTCAGACGCGCTGACTATCTGGATGTACTTCGCTCCAATCTCCATCCCAGCTGAATTCATTTTAATCTTCCTCTACACTGATCTATAAGTCCCACTGTCCCAAACACGAACAAGTAGGAGTAGCAACTCTCTTCTTGCAAGTTCGACCTGGAAAAAAAATAAGTAATTATAGTTAATTAAGAAAACAATCTACCTTAAAGACTGGCGTTGTGAGATTACAAGAAACACCAATCTTGTATTGTCAAGTGTGTGTGCACCCGGCCTAGCATGTTGGAAGTCCTGGGTTCGAGTCCCAGTCGGGCAGCTATGTTTTCTTTCTTTCTCTGATTGGTGTGTATCTTGTGTTCTAACAATGCCAGTCTAACGCACACTATACTTTCGTTAACCTTACCTTACGATTTTTTTCGGAATTTATTGCTTGCATTATTTCTACTGTAGAGGCCAAGAATAATCCGGCTTTCCAACCTTGTATAAGTTTGTGAACTGTAGGTCACCAACTTATGCAAAACAGGTCGAACAGCTACTGAGCTCGGCTGGAACCTGTAACCAGGGTCCGGTCCACCTTGGTAGTGCACTGATTAAAGTGCCTGGGGTAGTGTGCGGGAAGTCCTGGGTTCGAGTCCCAGGTCAGAGAGTTGACTTTTTTTCTTCTCGGATTAGCATAGCTAGTTTTCTTAAAGCGCCAGTCTAATGCACTCATTGCTTCGTTATCTTACGAGTTTTCCTTTATTTATTGCTTACAGTATTTCTACTATGGAGGTCAACCATTCCCTCCTGGTGTAGGTTTGTGACCTTTAGGTCATCATCACCGAGAAAGATTGGACAGCAACCAAGTTCGGCTTTGCCAGGGTTCGCCCCTGTAGTGCAGTGATTAGAGCGCCCAGCCTAATGTGGCGGAAGGCCTGGATTCGAGTCCCAGTCGGGGCAGTTGTCTTTTCTTTCTCGGATTAGGTATCTTGTATTATCACAATGCCAGTCTAATGCACTGTTTGCTTCATTAATCAGTTACCTTTTTATTTTTTTTTTTTTATTTACTGCTTGCATTATTTATTTCTACAGTGGAGGCCAAGATGAAAGTTGCTTTCCCGCCTTGTCTGAGAAAAGCTGAACAGCTACAGGCTTGGCTGGAGCCTCTAACTTCCGCTCCCGGTGGAGCATTGCTTAGAGTGCCCGGACTCGTATGTAGGAAAACCTGGATTCTAGTCCTAGACTGGGCAGTTGACCTTTCTTTCTTTCTTTCTCGGATTGGATCTTGTATGTATACTCACCATGCCAGTTTAATGCAGACTAATTGTTTCATTAAGCCCTTTAATTATTCTTTATTTCTGAAGTAATTAGATGGAACGAACAGGTGAAAAAGTAGTGAGTCGGTACCGGTAGTGCACAAAATACACTAAAAGTGAATACGCCGAGACTCGTAAAACGAAGGCCCTAAGTTCGAATGGTAGTCAGGGCAGACGACTTTTCTTTCTTTCGCAGGTCATTTAATAAGTGAGCGAAATTGAGTTATTTAAACTTAACGATAGTATAAATATCGGATGGCAGTCAGTGGCCAGGTCCTTGCCATGCGTTTGCAACAAACCTATATTATTATTATATTAAAGATTAAATCATAAGGTATAAAGGGTTAATGAAGAAATAGTCTTCATTAAAGAGGTTGCAAGAAACACCAGAAATCTAAGATAGAAAGAAATGTGTTTTGTCTTCTCCAAAGGCCAGTCTTTAATGCAGTCTGTTTGCTTCTTTATTTCTTTACCTTGTGATTTATTCTTGATTTACTGCTTGTATTATTTTTGATGTGGAGGCCTGCAGCAAGTTGGTTTCCCTCCTATACGTTTCCAATCTTCAGGTTGAACAGCTACTAAGCTAGACTGGAGCATGTAGCTAGAGTCCACCCCGGTAGCACCAGTGGCACATCCAGTGGTGGGTTGGGGGTGATTCTCTAATTTGGGACGTTCTAGCGCCCCCTGGCTCTACTGGCGGCTGACTAGCGCCCCTCTAATAATGTGATAAACCCACCATGCACACCAGTCTATGCCCGCAACTGGGTAGCTAAGTGGTTTGAGCGCCCGGCCCGTCCTAGTATGCTGGAATTCCTGAATTCGAGTTCCAGTCGGGGCAGTTGTCTTTTGTTTCTTTCTCAGATTAGTATTTCTATTCTCATAAGGCCAGTCTTTAATGCAGGTCGTTAAAGTTAGTTACTCATAATACTAAAACCCAGACGTAAGGAGGAATTTTAAGTAAAATTATGAGGAAATGAGGCTGCCACCAATATTTTCCTTAACTCAAATCTAACCAACCGTCACCAGCTTCATAAAAGCTAAACCTAAGTTTCATTATTTTTTAAGTTATGGCCTTCGTATCTATCCGTGTGTTTTAGACTTATTCCCATAATTCATTCATATTTTACCCCCCTTTACCCGCAGACAATTGGAGGGAACACGCTGTATTTATGAATTTTAAGTATATCTGTTTTTTCATTTGTGTACTCAGGTTGAAATAATAAGAGATACAAGGAGCTACTACTGTGTTTACCAACGATAAAAAAAAAGTTTAACATTCTCCGTTCCTTCTTTTTCATTGGAGTTTATTAACGCCGTTAATTCTCAGATGTTTCACGGATGGGGTGGTTTTCATGGACAGACTGGGAATAGTTGGCCCTGGTGACAACAGGCTACCTCTCCGGGCAAGTAGGGTGGAACCTGTGAGAGGGGGAGGGGGAATCAGGGTGAGCTGACGTTATTTTTTTTGGTAGAGTTGAAATGAGCTGAAAGTTATGTTTAAAAGTGTTTCCCCAAACTGGACCGAGGAAGCAAGAAGAAGCATCCTACTTTCTACCTGTCTTACTGCAGAGGTTTTTTGGCAAATTTCAAATCCTTGGTTGTAGAGGCCTCATAATGGGTACGGTACGTGCCTCTTTACAGGGAATGAGTGAGGAATATATTTGCGCTCACCAAACCATTTAAAGGGGCCGGCCGAATCGTGGTTTGTTATTCATGTGAACCCCAAGTGCGAGCTATCCCTGGCCAAGAGTTAGAGGCAACCCTTCTATAGTCCCTTCTCCTTGATTACTGTACTAGTGTATGTGTGGGACAAATATTCCAAGAGGATTTGGTTGGTCAATTTATATAATTATGATCTAAATTAATAAATGACGGTGCTTCTAATAAACCTATAATATCATGCCTTCCTCACTGCAACGATGGACGCTGCGCAACACCTCTATGCACAGGGCCGAATCGTTACAAGCCGATCTCATCACCCTCTCTGTCCGGAGAGGCTGCTTTATCTATTGGCTGAATGGATGTTAGCTATCCATTGTCCGACAGATCTTAGTCCAACTGTCTGAAAAAGCTGAGCTGATTGGTAACTGAAGGATGGACCCTAACAAAGTCCCTGCCAGACCTACCAGACCTACCACTCAGGGAAGTGTGAGAGACTACCCGACCCCTTCAGCATTAAAGGATCTATTGTGGCTCTCATTTAGTCGGACATTCGGCCCCTACCATGATGAAAGTTTCCCGGTTTTAATCCCCGAGTTTGCCCTCCCCAACTGTTTCTGCTTCTATAAAGCATCTAGCTGAGTTCAAAAAACGAGTTGGATTTCCACGAGCATTATTAAGCCTACGGATAACGAAAGACTTAAAGAAATTTAAAAAAAGAAAATACGTTTGTATAAAAACTTAGTGTGAAAAATTTACTATTAAGTACAGCATTTTCAGAAAAAAACAACAACTGCACATAATAATTGGTTGTCGTGCTTTGGTTTAAACTCCAAAATTGACGTGCAAATGACAGGCTGAGTGTGAACTCAATCTTCTACCAAGGTGATAGGCCTAGCTAATAAGAGAGTCTGCGATATAGAGCTCAGTTATCATTTTAAGGTCAGTGCTTGAGAACAGTAGAATGGGCAGGTGCTTATTTAGCCGTAACAAGGAAGTGACCGCTCATCCTAATAAACAATTACTGCCAATTATAACGGAGCATCTGCGCTTCATTCTTAACAGTAAAACACCCATTGTATTGTGTTGACCTTATCTCATAGAATCGTCTAGGGGAAAAAAACAGTAGGCTACGTACTCTTCATCTAATCTGGGAAAAGAACACGGTAAAGATCTGGTATGAAGTCGGAAGAGATATTGAAATAATAGTGCAACAAATCCGGTTTATTACGCTTCAATTGCTCGCGATTACGTGCAGACTGCTTGATGTTGGAGTGGAACGAATTGTGTATATTCTGCAGGATGTCTCAAGATATCGTCTTGTTTATAGCAGTGTTTTTTTCCTCTTTTTTTTGTTGGCGGTTGTGTTGTATCGTATGTGTGCGGTCGGGTTATTATTTTCTTCTTCAATGGCATAAGTCACAGTGGATGATAATATCTTTTTTAATGGTCCACGGTAATTATCATTTTCGTTGGTAATGACTTTTTGGACCTGCAGTGCTGCATGAAATTTCAGCACGCCGGTCGGTAACGTCTGAATTTTCCGACCTTGCACATTTTTATTGTTTTGAGATTTTTTTGGCTAAGCCTACCGTAACGCTGAAACATATTAGCTTGTTTACAACTGACCATGAAACCTAACAGTTATTGCGAGGACAATAGAATGGAAGTTGTAAAGTAAGGTGAGACCAGAGTTAAGCGATTAACTGATGCGAAAAACGTAAACTTAAAAGATCTTTTCTTCAACGGTAAAAATACCGTTGCCAAAAAAAAAGGGGGAGAGGCGGAGGATGGAATAAGATTGTGCATGGTTTCGATCACTTACTGAAGCTTGGTTTAAGAGTAGAGTGGATTTATAAAAGGTAGTTTTATTTAAAGAACAGCCCATTACATGCAACACAGCCGACAATCAATAAAGTAGAAAAAGGAGAAATATTCGTATTAACTTCCTTTTCAATTGCTTAGGTTATCTCGGAATGGAGAGGGGCAATTTCTTTCCTAAGATCCGTTACATTTCGCAACAGGGACATTCACAGGCCCCCGAGAGAGAAGCGGCAACTTACTTTTTTCTGGGGACTTTTTTTAATTTTTCTTATTTTTGGTGTTTCTACCTCTTTTCACCTCTTTCGTGTATACTATAACCTTTTCTGCTCTTCTTTGCACCACTTTCGTAGCCGTTTTTGTCCCTTTTACGGGCCTGTTTTTGGCCCTTTTACACCACCGGTCCAACAAATGTCGGTCATTTTTTTTTTTTTACAAAAAGGGCACTTTGTGATGGGAGCAGGGGCTCCCCCCCCCCCCCTTCCATGCACGTCCCTGTGTCACAATCGACGTTAGCATAAGGGGATTTTCGAGGCGCTTCTCTTACCTTACGGAGAGGGGTAGGTTGAAGCATGGACTTATTTATATACCATGGTTGTACCCGGGCCGCCGGGGTATCAGATAGTCGTACTAATAAAAGATGGCCGGATCTACTAAAAGCAGTAGTTACTGAAAGTAATAATTCGAAATTCGATTGAAAACTCCGACCGTACCTATCATTCGTGCAGAAGGGTGTGGAGATACATTTCTTTAATTGGTTCATTAGGTTCCGTTTAAACTATGAATTACTGCGCAGTGTTTGAAATGGAACCACTGTGTATTTTTGTTTGTATGTCCTGCGGTGCCCACCGACTGGGGGGGGGGGGGGAAGATGAAGACGGGAGGAAGAGGGGGGAATTCATTGAGGAACAACTCACTATCGCGTTAGCTGGGTGGAAAAAATATTGCGCGGTAAATAATAACACCTCGTAACCAAAACATACTACCGAAACAATACAACTCTTCAATCACATCAATCAAGTCATCATCCATCAAGAAAAACAACAGTCAAGAAAAAACCTCAATCAAGAAAAAGTAATACTAACGGTTACGAATATTGTCGTTATTTCATTTCACTGGAGCCCGGTGGAGGGGTGTGGGGTTCAGTGAGGAGCAACTCGTCACTGGGCTGGGATTTGGGCGAGGGGAGGGGGGGGGGGGAGGACTGTAATAATTACAGTGTAATACACCAAAAACGCAACACAACTGCAATTTGGTACCAAGTACGAGGGGTAAGGGTTTTTTGTCATGGCCGGAGGGAGGGGGAGGGGTGGCAAGGCTCACTAGACCTGGGTGGAAGGGATGAATAAGCTCCACTGTTTCTTTTGGTATCGTTGTGGAAGAAATGCGGAAAATTTCTATATGATGAAGCTGTATGCCGCTGTACTCGCATTCAAGTATATATAGAAAATTCTGACAATATTTACGCTCCATTTGGTGTTTATGAGTATAGTATGATCCTCCCCTATCCCTCTTACACACATCTATTACGACAATAATTATTATGACTTTCATCTGTTTATTATTAGCACAAAATAGTCTCACGGTTTAGTTTCACTTATTCCATTGTGTCGGTTTTTTTTTATTTGTCTAACATAATGCATTCAAAAAAAGTTGCTAAAACTTGTTTGTTTCACGTTGATTGAACGTGTAGGCTTTGCCGTGCAGTTGCATCTGTTCCTTTTCTGTAGCCTAGCAACGCTCTGATGGCTACGAATAATGACGATTTTTCCCAGCAGCCATTGCGATTGCCAGAACTGACTTGGCTTCTCGAACTTAGTCCGCAGTAAATAACTGAAAGGTACACCTTGCCAGAAAGTTGGCTTCCTCTCGTTACGATTTTGTATAGCAATCTCCAGAGTAATCAAATTGACATTTATTCATCATGGCATTGCGTTGATGCGGTAAAAGAAGTATTTTTAGAAGAATTCCCATTTAGCAGTTCATTAGCAAAATTATCAATGATGCATAATAGCACCCCTATAAATTCTTGATAATATAAAAGCAAGAACTCCTTTTTCTATTACAGTAATTTTTTTTAACATTTTTTTTCAGGATTGCCACACATTACACTAAACTACTGAGTACCATAGTGTTTTTCCAGGAATTTCCGATCGGAATTACCAAGCGAAATTGTCCCTCGCTCTTTTTGGCGTCATGGCTCTTTGGCTATGTCAACTTCGGCCATGTCAAACTTCCGAGGACGTTCAATATCGGATATTTACATTTATTCATAGCAGTATGTACTTCATATGTACCCTCAAATAGGGGCGTCGGACGAAAGTCTAACTGGAAATTCATCTAATGGGATAATTGTCTAATATCTGCCTAAATAAAAAATCTGGAAAATCATCGAAACGGAATATCGAATGGTGGATAAGTGTATAATGGATAAACGTCTAACTGGACAATAATAAGCTGCTAAACGTCTAACTCGACAATAAAATAGCTGCAGTTTCAGATGTTATATGTATAGATGCAGCGAGCGCGGCAGCGCGAGAGAGGCAGGGACATCAGACGATTTTCCATTATACGAATTTCGTGTTAGACGATTTTCCGTTATACTGTTATACTATATTCGTTCTTCCAATTATGCGATTTTCCAGTTAGACGATACCCCTCGCCCCCCTAAAATACAACGCTATATAGCCCATTGTGAAGGCTGATTTATGAATACTGTTAACTTTTTTTTTTAGAAATTGGGTATAATAAGGCATACCGTAACAACGGAATTATCGTTTTACCCTTTAGAATATTATTTTAATATTTTAGCGGTATTCAAAAATTGCATTCCTTATTGGTTAGGATGAATGCCACCTCCACATTAGCAGAACAATAAAAGAGAAGTGAAGCTGGCTCTAAAATAGAACGTTTCAAATTTAGCTATAACATTGTCTTTGCCCGAAATTTTATACTTTTTTTTTTAAATATAATTTGTTGACAAAGAAACGTTGGCAACTTTTTTTTCACTTAATCTTTACGTGATGGGAAGCAGAAATTTTGAAATAGTTTTAAATAAATATGCAAAAATCGCTGAGTGTAATAAAAAGGAAGTCGAAAACACATTTTAAAACCCGCTCCTTACCTATTTCTGACTTACTTTTACATGAGAACATTTTTTAATATTCAAGAACATTCAATTACCAACGCTTTTCGGAAGTAAGACTATTAGTGTTGGTTGCATTTTCCTGGTTCTCGCACCATCAACGCGCACAATCATAATCTAAAACCTCTTATAGTGCACCTTGCAGCGATCCAAATTCGCCCCAAACACTCGCCCTCAGCGAGGAACGCGAACGAAACTTGTTCGTTTGGCAGCGAGCGAGCGTCCGTTTCTAAGATACGACGGATAGACATCACCATCAGGGAATCAAGATGTTTTGGTTGTTACGGGACGTCACTTGATCGCCATTGGATTACGACGGACGAATTGGATTAAGAGTGCCTTTGTTTTTTTTTGAAAAAAAATGCCAGCTAGCAGTAGTGCCTTGATCGAACCGGGACCGGTGGAAAAAGACCTTTCTGTCGTTATGGCTCGTGAGGAACAAACCTCTCAACACACCTGCGCCACTAAAGTCAACGAACCGGCTGCTCAGGAACAGGTAAGATAAGTACTAGACCCCTTAAAGGCATCATCAGTAATTACCATCGTTGTTTTAAGGCTGTGTGTTGATATATTTAGGAATGCTCATTGTTGTTTTGGTGCGTGTTTGTTTATGTTTGTCCTTGGTTTTCCATCGGAATCGGTCTGTCCAGTTTCCGGGCAATTATTTACTCCGAAAATGTGGATGCATTCCGATCGATCAAGAGTTGCTTTCTGACTTTTAAAATTTTACCCTTAAGCCATTTGAAAGGTTGCTCTCTCCTCTCTCTGCCTTGATTCTCGATTAACCTCAGAACCTGGCGGTGTCTGTCTGTCTGGACATGCTTTTAATGTAATTTTGAGGCTTTTCACAAAGCGTATTTCGGATCGGGACGGGACGGGACGTTCGGTTGAAATTTAACAATGGCTGGGTATTTATTTCCAATTCGTACTATGAATGATAGATTTTGGACGTACCGTAAAATACAATTCTGTTATTAGGCCTATTGTAAATGTTGATGTATAAATATTGTTTAGTTTTAACTAACTGAATGATGTAATAAAGCATACCGCCACAAATAAAATAAAAATAAAATAAAAATAAAAGTAAAATTAGCCTACAAAACGTCCTAATTGAATGTGAAAGTAGCGCTTTTACGTTGTGCTGTAGTTTGTAACAATAATAATGTTCCGTAGACAAAAATATTATAGACGTATTGCAAATTTAAAAAAAAAAAACCTATTTGTTCAATTTTTGCACACTGGATGATAACAAAACGTTTCGTAGCAAAGTATATACAAACGCATCCGTCTAGGCTACACGTATAGGCTAGATTGAATTTGAAAGTATGCTTAGTGTTTCAAACATGTCTATTGTTTTGACTGATTGTAGCAAAACACTTTGCCACGAAGTGGAAGCCAACAGTCAGTATGGAAAGAAATAGGTTCTGGTCGGTTGTCGACCAGCTATCAAGCAGGATGCTATCAAGCAGGATGATTGAACAATTTTGAAATGTTTTGTGAAGTTAAATATAGCGAGAGTTACACAAGTTGCGGCCAACACTTAGAAAAAATTAAACTTTCCAACTTATACCAATTAGTACCCACGTAAGGCTCATGTTGTGGCTAATTTTCGTGTGGTATCTATTTCCCAGCTATGTTTGAGGTTGAGCATGAAAATTAGCCATTGCATAAGTTATGAAGTTTAATCTTTTTTTGAAGTGGTTTAATGACGTCCCAACAAGATAGTGGGATTGCCAACTCGCTATAAATTGTTTACAAATAGGAAAAACGCCAACAACGAAAATAATTCAGTAGAATAACGTAGTACAGGGTAGCCTACAACGCGTAAGGGACGATCGAGAACGAAGAGTTTTTTATTTTTTGTTTCTCAGATATTTACACGTATTTGTCTATTTACGTTGGGAAATTTGCTCGCTACCGAAACCAAGTGTATTTACCATTGTGACATTGGCTGCAGCCCCATTCCATGTATGGAAACTGGCTGTCTATTGCTTTCTTAAATAAATAAATAAATAGTAATAATAACAACAATAATAATAATAATAATAATAAATTTTATTGCAAACAAAATAGGCTACATCAAAAATTTAAGAAAATGGTATCGCCAGAGTTTACAAGGGCGAGGTTTAGGCTTGAAAGCCCAATCGTAGCCTACACCTAACCCAGCATCAAAATAACACCACATACAAACAATAACAAAAAACAATTACAAACGAATTACAATTAAGTAGTGCTAATCATAAAAAAAAAAGATAAACTACACAAAAGAGGGAAAAGTGGGGTGGGAGGGATGGGGGAGGGACCACACAAGAAACGTTGGTAAAGATTGCTTTTTGCTTGAACAGAAGGGACGGTCTTGATTTATAAATTGCTTGAACAGAAGGGGCGGTCTTGATTTATAAATAATAAATAAGTCTTTGACAGGGTGCCAAGGTGGTTGTTTTTCTACGTTTTCGGGCATTTTTGTCTTAAAGGTACATGCATCCATGTTGGCTTTCCTGTATGACTCAGTTTTGCGACATTAGTTCAAAACGAAAGCAAATGTTGCCAATGCAGTCATTTTCTTATTTTTTCTTTCGTTTGAGATGATTTTGCGACATGAACTCTAACCTGTGTAAATGTTGCAAACGCTATTCTCTACGGGTAGCACGACATACCGGAAGGATTTATGTGCCTTTAATTTAACCATGGGAATAGACTTAAGTATAATTAACCAATTAACCATTGTTTAACTGCGTTTCAAAAATTTTAATAAATTCAAATAACAGGTTGTCCATTTCTACCGAATTTTAATGTGTGTTTATGGACCGCAGCAAATTGTTGGATTTGTATTGTTTGCTTGATTACAAACCACGACAGCTTCTAACCGTTGCAATTTGTGACAGGGTGGCGTTCTACATATAAAACCGTTAAAATTCAGGGTATTTGTGAAGTCTGGGAAAGTCAGGGAAAAATCAGGGAATTTGATAAACATATACTGAAATTCAGGGAATTTCAACATTTTCCAGAAAGTCTTTTTCCTCTATCAAGAATAGCTAATTCGTATTTCATTAGATCTAAGCAATACTGGCTGTTACGTGTTACGTGCTTTTCTCAGGCATTCCTGTGCAAACACAGTTAGGACAGTATTTTTTATTTAGCAAAGCAATGCCATTTGAGCGAAATGTAAAAAAAAAAATTCGTTAGTCCTGTAACGTACTTCCTTCTTCCGACTAACATAATCTGGAGAAATGTCAGTATTGGTCTGGAAAACATGGAAAAATAAGGAATTTCATCTTAAGTTTTTTAACACCACCCTGGCGTAATTCTTGTGCGCTTTTCGGCTTGACACTACAGCTATCTGTTTTAGTGTTTTTCCCATCTTAGGCTACACTTTCAACAATTTTGGGAGTTTCCTCGAGTTTGTTTGTCTTGGATGGGACCGTAGCACCCTCGGCCCCTTCCTTGTATCCGCCTTTGATGCTTATGCTTGTATAAGGGCGTTCTATAAATGACGTGCGATTGGAACCAGCAAACCAACCCTTTCCCACACAAATCGCTGACCTGCACCTTTATTGATAAGCCAGCGTTATTAATCATAAAGCAATTGTTCAGTGTTTACCAGCGTTCAAAGTCACCCCGGTCGACAGTGCTATAAATTTACAGTATTGTAAAAACACCACGCAGTGAAATGACGTAATTTATTAGACGTAGTTCACTATTTAAACACACAGCAGCATTAATCGACATATTATCTGGCGAGCAATCCTGTAAAGTGTATGTTGTAAAAGTTTTAATCACAGTCATGATACAATTGGTACGTATATCATCAATGACATTCGGTGCTCGTTACGCTAAATCATACTAGGCATATTTATTCCTTTTTATTTATAGGCTGCTTGAACCGAGTCGGCAGGCAAATGAGGTACTATCTTTGTTAACTGTTGGTAGTGAAGTCAGACTATAAATGCATAGTTTACATCTATTTAGGCGGTGCGTCATTAGTTTAGTAGGCCTAATAAAACGTAATATGTTAATTTGTCGAACAAATGTACCTCCTTCCGACTAATATAGCTAGTTTAATAAAGACGCGATTATGCCAAACATAATCGACCTTTTGTCTATAATTTCTGTCTCACTAGTAAAAAGAGTAGTCTACGGTCTACACAGCGCCCTGTAGAGGCCTGGTGCTTTTTGATTTATTGTGTCCTCCTCCCCCTCCCACCCGTCCTCCAAGTCCCGCAAAAAAATGAAAGAACAACAGAAATTAAGCTGACGAACCGGGCCACAGGCAGAAAAAGGGGTTCAAGGGTGCCTCACAGTCACGGGAAAAATAAAATAAGGTACTGTTTTGAATTGAATAAAAATTTACTTTTACTGAAAAGTTCTATCAAATATATTTGAAATTTGTTTGAGACAACTTTTCAGTAGAAATAATTTTTTTTTAAATTTAAAACAGTACCTTAACCTATTATAAATATTTTTTTCGTGACCGTGAGGCACCCTTGAGGCCCTTTTTCGGTCTGTGGCTCGGTGCTTCAGCACCCAAAGCCCCCCCCCCCCCCCCCCCTTAATCCGGCCTTGAGTCTACATAAAGCTGTGTATAGGATAGGCTTGGGTATATAACATTCAAGTGGAAAGTCTACTAGCCACCCGGTTTCGAACCCAGATTTCCGGTTTTCGCAGCCAGTATTCTAGACGCTAAGGTATGTCTGAGCTAGTGACAGAGATGATGTACAGGAGGGTGTCAGGGTGTGGTTTACACCCTTTATATGATCAGTCGGCAAAATCGACGAATAAATTGGTTTTACTAGTCGGAAAACTAATGATCACCTTATCAGAACGATACTTAGTTACGTTTTATAATAATTAGATCACAGTGAAACAAAGTTGGCATTGCAGTTTGACTATAGAACGTGCGTCCCACCCAGAACGGTCACTGCACGTATACAACCTTGAAAGTTACGTTTTTATCCCTTTCTGATTGTTGTAAACTAAATGCAAGCTGGTAAGATGTCGAAGACCCTGGGTATTCTGCTTGTATTTCTCCAGCTAAATTGTCCCTGTCATCGTCGTGGGGGCAGATAACCCAGTTTGGGTTCGTGGTGCCTAAAGAAACAAACAACAACGATTTGGCACACTGAGCCCCATTCTCCAAGGATAATGGGAAACGGGTAAATGTGAGGGAAATAATAGCTAGTGCTGGCATGTCGAAAGAGCAAGCACATTTTGGGAAAGCAAAAAGATGGCTGATGAAACAAGGAGGCAAATGTAATAAGTCGGCAAATCTGGTTTACACCCCAAATGTTTAGCTTCCGACGTCTACGGCTGTATATTGACATTTTCCTTGCAGCGCACGTATATACCTTTGACCGCAATAATAAACCGTTACAAAATGAGAATGTTTAATAATTTCTAGTTCAGTAGCCGAGACACCGACTGATAATTGACACAATACAACTATTTTTAACACAGTTTGTTACGAAATGAGGTCTTGTAAACTAGCATAAATATTTTGGAACTTGACTCATTTTGATAGTAATACAAAACAAGTCGTAAAAAAGGAACCTTGGAGTTGCTTGTTATGATTTACAATCATTCTGAGAGGAAACTATATCGTTATCCACAAAGGAAATGAGTTTTTCCGCTCCATAGCCTTTAGCATTTTAGACTGCCAGGTTGTTTGTTGTTTACATCAGTGGCGAAAAGAGTGAAAGTGTACCTTGCATGTAAGCATAGGTCTAGGCTACTTGAAGCATAGCCTGGGGTCTTGCCTGTGGCAACTTTACTCGGGTCAGGACTCAAGCGTAAGCTTTTGGCCTAAAACTTGGAAGTTTTAAAGTTTAAAGGCCATGAGGTTGTTTACACCTTGTATCTAGACCCTATTCAGCACAATAATAGGCCTTTTTTTTACGCGAGGCATGTTACCACTGTGAAAAATAGGAAAATAGGTGAAAATATTAAATACAGTGTGAAAATTTGTGAAATATGTGAAAAAAATTAGGATTTCAGCGCCATCCTAATTTCACAGCCGGAATTTATTCATGTTCTTATGGAGTCTGCAAACGCAATAATCCCGGATAATGCAAAGGGTAAACGAAGCTCTGGCAACTAAATGAGCAGTTGAATCATTTTGAAGCCCCCTTGGCAAAGCGAGGCAACACTTATGTGCCTACAAAATCTAAAAAAAAAATCATTCGTCAGGTAAAATTTCGTACAGCTGGACTAATAAAAAAAAATTGCGGAAGTTTGTGAAAATTTATCAACTCTAGCTATGTTGTACCGATATTAAATAAAACCTAAAAGCTGGGTTACTATGACGGAGCTTACAGCACAGAGTTGCTGTCACAATGTCTAGGTAGACTAAGATCATCAATGAGATTTCCATGCGTAATACTACCCCTCGGACGGAATTAGAAAAAAAAAAGCCCTCTTTCTAACCGGCAGTTGACGTGTTTTAGTACTTACACCCCTCCATTCTTATTTTGCCCGTACATATTGGTCTTCCATTTCATTAAAATTCATTGCACTGGGTTCCCACAAAAATGCTGAAATAATTTCCCTGAGTTTTCCAGGTTATTTACGATAATTTTAGGAAGGAAATTTTTGCATACATTTGACCAGTTTTACTTGTTTTTAGAGCTTTTAGGGAATCACAATTTTAAAATGAACATTTAGGTAGCTATAAGGATAAATTTTATTTTGCCACAAAATCAAAAAAGAAATTAAAAAATGGTTACTAATGAACTATATGTACATATATTTCACTGTGACTTACTAGGTAAGAATGACTACAATTATTTACAAAAAAAAAATAAAAAAATAACTTTTGAAATCTCATGCAAAACATAACAATGTGTATACATGTAAAACCTTTTTGGTAAAACCTTTTTGCTTGCACATACAAATCCATCTTAGGATTTCGTGCCTGTACGTGTACTGTAACGAGTACAAGAATAAAGCAGATATTATTATTATCTTGTCAAAATATGTTCAGTAATGCACCTACTTAGGACTAGTTCTAAAAGTGTGACTCTATTTTTTTCTTAATTTTTTAGGTTTTTTTTGTAAAAAAAATTGAGAATTTCCTGAGTTTTCCAGGTTTTCCAGTGTGTCATTCACCCTTCATCGTTACACAGCATATATTTTTAAGAGCGCAAAATTACAGAAATCTATTGCAAGCTATATTACGATATTAATTAGTTTAGAATTAAAAGGACCAAGTACCTTCACTATAATCGAGCATCTTGCTTGAAATATCTTTTGCAACATTTTCATAGTTTAAAGTGAATGTAGTAAAACCATTTCTCACAGGAAAGGAATAGGAAAGTGAATAGCTATACGCAACATTTACATGCGCCTGAAGTAATGTTGCAAAACTGAGCCATGGAGGAAAGCCAACCGGGAGGAATGTACCTTTAAAGAATAAAAAAAAAATATAGATGTTAATGAACAGTTTTATTATGCACACCATCGTGGCCAGAAGATAATCAGGATAATAACCTGTGGTTTGCTGGGTATCTTCAATTAGGATCAGAAATTTTCGTAATCCACCTAGCTCTTTTTACTAAAAGAACTTCGTCCAGGGTCACAACATGTTTAGTTTGGAAAGGTCGGACGCTAATAAAGCCAAGTTAAGTACGTAACGTGTTTGGTATTAAACAGTTCTCCCAATTTAAAGGAGATAATTAAAGGTGTGGTTTTCTTGATCCCTGGTTTTATCAATTTATCTTCAAAAAAAAGCTGACCTCTCACTGTTTTTGCAACCATACCAAGAAAAAAAATAATAGTGTTTCCACCGAAATAACGGCAGCTCTCATCTCCTTTTTATTTGGACGCTTTTTGCAATTAAAGGCACATTCCTCCCTGCTGGCTTTCCTGTACGGCTCAGTTTTGTAACATTACTTCAGACGCGTGTAAATGTTGCGAAGACATTCATTTTCCTATTTTTCCCATCGTGATAAGTGGTGTTGGTTCATTCACTCTAAACAATGTAAATGTTGCAAAAGCTATTTCGCGCAGGATGCTCGAGTATAGAGAAAAGGTATTTCCTTTTAAAGTAGGCTACAGTCCTCCCGGTTGGCTTTCTTGTGTGGCTCAGTTTTGCAACATTACTTCAGACGCGTGTAAATGTTGCAAAGGCATTTTCCATCGTGCGAAACGGTTGCTACATTCGCTCTAACTTACGGCGTAAATGTTGCAAAGGCTATTTCGCGCAGGATGCTCGACTAAAGTTGGAAGGTATGGCTTTTTAAATCTCCAAAGTGCAAATCGCCAAACGTCAATAGGCCTATTATCATTTTCCTACCACTCCATGACAAACTTATGCAAGAGAAAACGGTACATTTATAACCACAGGGGCTTGTCGGCCGTCACTCGCACGTCGCATGGATACAGAGTACTATATCAATTATGTACAGTGTACTATACAAATTATACGTATAGACTCTGTATCCATGTGTCGCACGAGTGACGGGCAACAAGCCCCTGCGTTTATAACTTGAGTGTAGCGTCGAAAAGCAAGCTTCATCATAGGTTCATGAACCCGAGTGATGCGAGCAAAGCACATCCGCGTTGTTAGAGGGTTGGCCTACGAACCAAAAGGATGCGATATCGAATCTCGTTACTGACCTGCATACATATGGACTTTAAAAAAAATGCTACCTTATGTGTACATCAAGATTCATCCATGCTGAAAATGTGTGCTTATCGGAGTTAAATGCCAATCTCAAACACAGGAAACTCTTTACGGCGCTGCGGCTGATTGTTTTGACAGACTGTTTTTGTCCGATGGGGCCCGTTGGGGGCATAACCTAGCCTACTTTAAACAGTACCTCGGCTCTAGAGCGTAGGTTCTTGACCCAGGTTTGCTGCTTCTCTTAGTAAACATCTTATAAAGGTTTAGAAACCTTATGATGCCGACCATCGTTGTAAAAAAAGTTATTATTATTTTATTATTTTGTAGTAAAGGTTGGAAAAGGCTGAATTTCAAAACTCTTAATGGTACACTATAGACTAGCCTGTAGTAAGACACAAATTCTTCCAACGTGATTTTAAAATAATAGACCTTTGGCTTCTTTTCTGGCATAAACTACATTAGAGAGAGGCAATACCTCGGTCCTATCTAGATTGTTTCCCAGTTCGAATCCCGGCAGAGGCGTAACTTCAAAATTTGGGCTCGGAGGCTAC